>CM076584.1:1428444561-1428651212 GCA_034641835.2 Pinus albicaulis
TACTCATTATTCATTTAAAGTATTACCAACCATCATTCACAAGGCCCGCATTCACATACATCTGGCCACCCAATTTTCATTATGTCTGTATGAAACTTTCATGTCTAGCTATATATATATAAGTAGATAGGTCTAGGAGTTTAGCTTATGCTTGTAGCTCCTTTTCATTCCCTTGTTGCTAGATGGATAGAATAAATGGCATTGCCTAGAATACTATAATTTTGACCGTTGAAAATATGACTGTCCAGTGATTGATATGGTTGACAGTGAAACCCCCACAGTGGTAATGAGAAATTCCATGAAACTTATGTAACAATTTTTGTTTCACAATAATCTAGTTTAGCAAGGTTATAAACAAACATTGGCCATCTTTTAAATAGAACTAGATGAACCACATGTAAGGCCTGTTTAGCAAGGTTATAAACAAACATTGGCCATCTTTTAAATAGAACTAGATGAACCACATGTAAGGCCTTCTCTGTAGGAGCAAGTATTCACTTGAGGCTAACAGGTCATCTTCAGATTGGTTGTCATGTGTGATCTCATCTAAAGAAAGATAAATGGAGTTTCTGTAGTTCTACTTGTTTTCTCATCTCTCCCAAGTGTTTGTTCAGTTGTGACTGATGATGTTGATACTACTGTTGTAGTGCAATGGGGTGTTCTTCAGTCCACTCCTTAGGGAATTGGGCAGGAACCTCTATATCTAGCACTAGTCCAAGCCTTGAATCAGCAACAAAAAAGGCTTATGCTAACCCTTATGCTCTGTATGTTATGTGATTAGACTTGTGCCAAATCTGAAGTTAATTATGTGATTAGACTTGTGCCAAATCTGAAGTTAAATGCTGTTATGTGGTTACAAGTACAAATACTCAAAAGTACAAATGCTCAAGATGCAGTCTGGACATTTAATTAGAAAAAATTCAGAAATATATAAATGAAACTCTAGAGATAAATTCTAGAATGTGAAAGACACAAAAATGAACTTAATTATCATTTAAAAATGAATTTCTAAGGCTCTAATAAAATTAGGAGATGTAAGATTTTGAGTTAGATCTAACTCTAGAAACTCAGTAAAATGTGAAAGAGAAGTTATATCAAACTCTGGAAACTCAGTAAAATGTGAAAGAGAAATATCATGTTAGTTGTATGTGAAAGTTGATGCTGCTTCGATTCATGAACTCACCCAAGTAAAAATGAAATCGTCTTTTTCAAGTGCTAAATAGTTAAAAAAGATTGATTTCAAAAGTACAGAAACTATTGTAAACATAAGGACCTGCAAAACTTAGTTTATCAAACTTAACTAGGTTGCTGCTTATACATGTATCTCTGTTCATATGGATGATATAGCTCAGTGGTGAAGCGACCTCCCTGCCAGGGACAAATCCTGTACATTGGCATGATAACTAGAGTATAATAGTCTTCCAAGTGTATAACTAGAGTATTTTGCACTTTAATTATAAGTTTAAATGAGTTGTTTAAGTTCAGATCTGGTTTTAAATATTGAAGTGAATGAGTAAGGGGTATAGTGATGTCTTAGGTTCCAATTTTCATCCTTAGTTTCCAGATTTGACTAAATACAGTACGGTCATTAAGGGGTTTAGTAATGTCTTAGGTTCGAATTTTCATCCTTAGTTTCCAGATTTGACTAAATACAGTACAAGGGGTTTAGCAATGTCTTAGGTTCCAATTTTCATCCTTAGTTTCCATATTTGACTAAGTACAGTACTGCCATTATAGAATAGATATTTCAGACCACCAAAGCAAGTAAACCACAGCAGTAAATTCCGTCCCTTTCAGAGATATGAAATTGCAAGAAAAGAGACCAGGAATTAAAAAGCAACTAGTTTTGTAATCAAGCAATGTATGAGAAAGCTTTAGTTACTTGTTCTAACACCAACCAGCGATGTATTCAATATTTTTTAACCAGCAATGTATTCAATATTTTTTTGATTTGATATTAGATTGAATTATGTTCAGTTTGACTTAAGATGTGAAAGATTATGAATAGGAGCTCAAATAGACTTAAACTAGGCTTAGAAGTGGATTTAAACTTATTGCCAAAAAACTAAAGATAGTTGTAGCTTACTGTTATGAAATGAAAACCAGAAAACAGTATACTAAAATATCATAGAAATTTTGACAGTCGATTAAAACTAAGAAAACCTATGCCAAAACTAGGAGTAGATCTAGGGAAAATTATGTATAAAAATGATTTTAAGTTCAGTAAACTAAAACAACCTATAAAAGCGGGAAGTCCGCCTAAAAAGAGGGGCCACAATGTAAGTGGAACCGATATTTGCATGCTGGCAGTAACTAGTAACCACAGATGGATGAAGTTGGAGGCATACTCACCGAGTCAACCAGGTCAAGCACTTAATTTTATGAAACATCACAAGAATTCTTACTCATATGCCTTCCTTCAGGTAACTTCTGAACCTCTTGGACTCGAAAAAAAGGCCAAATAAGACCTCCAATTTTTTGATTGGTTAGTAATCAACCGTTTCAATGTTCAATACGCTGAACAAAAAGCTCATTAACCATGAAATTTGGTTAAAACCATTATATGGTTCAGATTTCAACACAAGTCAATTAACCCAAAAAAAAAAAAAAAATTGTTTTTAGTGTGATTTTTAAAGATTTTGTTGTTTGATTTTTTCCATTTAATTTTTTTTAAATCTAGTTAGAATTTATTGAAAATGAAAGTTTGATGGGTAATTTTGCACAATCAGAATGTTATAGGGTTTTTTAGGGTGCTGAATCTTTTTTTTTCAGAAAGAAAAAAACGCTGGTTATATTGATTTATATAAACAGTACATAGTCTAATAATCTCAGCTGTAACGAGACACACAGTGAGAAATCCACCATCAATTGCCCCAGTGAAGTCTGCTCATCACTGGACAGAGCAAAAAATGATGGGGCATCCACATAAACAGGTCAAGATCCAACCCGTGTACAAATTACAATAATCAAAATAAGAATCAGAAGATAATAGGAAATGTCCAATTACAACTCCAATAGCCAGATATGATTTAAAAAAGAAAGCATAACTCAAGGGACATCATTAATAGTTTGGACGTAGATAAGAATGATACTCTTGAGTATGCGATTAGATATGAAAAATATGATATAGCAAGCCTGTTCATAAAAGATTGAGCAGCATGAACGACGGTTCAGCTGCATGTAGAATATATACGCTGGAAAGCTGCCACATTGTTGATATAACTCTCTCGCTTGATATGCCACGCTCGCTTGCCATATATAAACACGCTCGCTTGCCTTGGAAATAAACAGTGATCCAATAACACAGGTAATAACAATAAACACGCACAGTTGATATAATAAAACGCTCGCTTGATAATAGAAAAACGTTCGCCTAGATGATCACGCTCGCTTGATGAAAACTGTGAGGGAGCCATATAGAACCGCCATCGAGCAAGGCAATACCAGCCTCACCTGTGTACAAAAAGTATGCATTGTTCCGTGTCTAAGATAGCAGGGTGGAAGATTTGATTTAAAACTAATAGAGCCTGCTTGACCCAAAAAAAAATTAAGTCATATGTGCGTTCGAAAACAGATTAACAACATAAACAGAGATAGAAATTTTAAATAACATAAATCAAAATTTCATGTCAAATTTTTTCACCAAATTCTAACACCACAAACTTCAAAAAATCTTAAAAACAATTCCAAATTTTTTCACCAAATTCTAACACCACAAACTTCAAAAAATCTTAAAAACAATTCCAAATCTTTTTACTTAAAACTATTATAATAGCTCAGATTTCAACCCAAGTCGATTACGTCCCAACTGCCTATGGCAAGGACTAAAAATGATATAATAAAAAAATCTTTCTTTACCGTGAAAATTCTTTATTAAAATGATCAAAACGAAAAAAGACTCTTTATTAAAATGAGCAAAATGAAAAACTAAAATTAAAGTTTGACGAAAAAAGTTTCAAATTTGAAATTCCTGCCTTGCAGGGAATGCCAGCTTGCCAGTCAATATTTCCAAGGAATGAATAAAGAGTTGTAATGAGACAGAGGAATTGTTTGGACGATTAAAATTGGTTGGAATTCGGGCTAAAAAAATTTAAGAAATGTTACAGTAACTGTGTTTGAATTATGATTTTGATAATGGAAATGGATTCAGCACTATCAAAAACCTCTAGATCACCTAAAATATTAAAGTTTGATAGTTATAACGTGAATTTTTAAATCTTACAGAAATTTCCATAATTTTCAAAGCAAAAAAAAGTCTAGTTAAACTACGGCGAATAAATAATACTATAAGTTCCATTTACCAATACCTACAAAGCTTCTGGAATCTCTGCGTATTTCTGCGTGCCAATTTATGTATGATGTGCATTGAAATGAGTTTTTGTGTGCTGGATAGGATTCTTCATTTGGACGTGAAGCCTCAAAACATTCTGCTGGATGATAATTTTGGAGCCAAACTTGCAGATTTTGGTCTGGCCAAGTTAATGGACAGTGCTCAGAGCCACGCATTTACTCGTGTCTGGGGGGCTCCTGGGTACTTAGCGCCTGAATGGCTTCTGCATGGCTGTGCCACAGACAAGAGTGATGTTTACAGTTTTGGCATGGTTTTGTTGGAAATAATCAGCGGGAGGAAGAATTTAGACCTGTCCCAGCAGGGGGAGATGGAATTTTTATCTTTATGGGCAATTAGTATGATTCAAGAAGGAAAGATCAGGAATGTTGTTGATCCGAAACTGGGAGATCTGGCAGATCACGAATGGGAACAGGTAGAAAGAGTGATCAAAATTGCATTCTACTGTATTCAGTAGGATGCACAAGCAAGGCCTTCAATAAATAAAGTGATCCTGATGTTTTGAAGGCCTTACAAAAGTAGAAGATCCACCTCTTTGCATTGAGTTTTTGATGAGAACTGGGGCTAGGATTTCTGCTTATCCATCACAGTGGGAGAAAGAGGACACATCATGCAGTGTTGCAACTACCTCTCTGTCTTTCTATGCAAGGTGATGAAGATATTGTTGGAGCTCTGTAGAATGTTTTTCTCTGATGTGTAGTTGGTCCAATGATTTTTTTCATCATGCTTCAGAAATTTGCTTGTCTGACATTCTTTAAGATAAAGATCAGTTGGCACAAAGATGCAACTCTGAGGAAAATTTTATCCATATTCTTAACATTTATCATATAATGTCCATCAGTGTAAGTATATGGAAAGCATGACCCATATTTTGGTTTCATGGTAGACTTGGTCCTTTTATTGATTCAGTGAGATGACATATTTATCCTATAATACCCATCACTGAAACTATATGGGTAGCACAACCCATCTTTTGGTTTCATATAGGACTTGGTCTTTCTATGAAATCAAATGTTCCAAATCGAGCCACAATGCTTTTTTCATCTATAGCTTTGCAGCTCATTGTTTAATTAACTATTTGTAAGATCATTTGAACTTTTTGCCTTTCATGCCCATCTGCTCTATACTGAATAATATCTTGATAAATTGTATCTTATACTTGGAACTGGAAGTGTTTTGATACAGAAAAGAAACTTGATAAGAAAGGTAAGCCTCAGGGCTTACATTACAACTAAATTGACCTTGAGTATTTCTGGGATTTGTTTTGTTTTAGAGAAGTGTGTTTTGTTTTCTTAAAATAACAAATAATTGATTCTCACAACAATTTCAAGCATGTTATCTTCTGTGCTGGAGATAAAAAGTTTAAGTCTAACAATAGAAAGAAACAAACCGTACTTGTAATAATCGCACATCGACAACAATCAATTATTAAACAAATAATTATTTACATAAAAAAGTTCATATTATATATTAATATTGCCAAATTCTAATGATTATGATTCTCAACGCTGACTTCAGGTGATCCCCAAGATTCTCATCTTGAAGTGCGATAGCTTTGTAGGAGTATGGCCTTCCCACCAGCCAATTTTATCATAGATCACGGAAAAATGGAAGTTCCCAAGGCAATTTAGGTAATCATTTCCATCTGAGATTATTTTGCTGTTATTTTTCAAGAATAAATATAGAGATTCAGTTTATGAGGTGAGAGCTAGTTCTTTTTGTGATTCTTAGTTCAGGGCGAGGGTTGATCCTTTTATGAAATTATAAAACATAGGCTTTACTCTAACTTGAATTAGAACATTGAAACTTTTGGCCAGTAGTCATAGATCAATGATTATGACTTGTGACTTATTTAGAGAGATAGAAGAGGAATAAGGGGAAGTGATGAAGAGGGTGAAGAGACGAAGATAGAGGAAAACTAAGTTAGAATATTGAAATTTGATTATGACTTATGACTTGTTTAGAGAGATAGAAAAAGAATAAGAGGAAGTGATGAAGAAGGTGAAGAGACCAAGATAGAGGAAAACTAGAGAATGATATTTGGTGAATGAATATAACATGAAGGTGAAGAAGGGATGCATGGGATGCTGGGTGGGATGGATAGGTTACTAAATGGTTTAAGTTTATATGATATTATTACTTAATATTAACCATTTCAAATGTATATTGCTTTTATTATAATAAGTTTTAAGTTAATATGATTAAAATATTTTATAGTGATTTTAAAATATTTTTGGAAACTTATTGATATTACAACTTATTTCATAATTTGAGAAAACTTAGCAATTTTTTTTTTAATCTTGAAATCTTGAATATTTTTTTTGGAATATAATGAACAATTTTTGTAATACAAGCAATGATGTTTTTTTGGCTAAAAATAATGCATTCTTTCAATGTGAACTATAGTGATAACTACAAAAAATTGTATCACCACACAAAGAAATAGAAAGCAATTATAATTATAACTATAACTGGTAATTACATATATTTATAATTTATAATTATAATATATTTGTTTTTTTTAATCTTGGCAGGACTACATTTTCATCATGTTCAATATATCACCCAGGGGCAGGTCATCATGTCCAATATATCACTTCAATCGGGGCATGGAATTGAATTGGCGACTTCACATCAAGGGGTACTTTAATAGAGCACCCAATCACTGTCTATCCAAGACCCCATGGAAATAATTACAATAAATTTGAATTAAAGGATCACTGTCTATCCAAGACCCCATGGACATAATTACAATAAATTTGAATTAAATGATATTTTTTGTTTTTTTTTGTTTTCCTTTAATTTAATGTTTTTTTTTTTGTAAGTTTGGCAGGACAACATCTTCAACATGTCCAATATATCACCTTGATCGGGTGGGTAATTGAATCGGTGAATTCACATCAAGGAATGCCTTAACAAGGCACCTGGTCACCGTCTATCCAAGACCCGGTGGACTTCTTTAATTTAATGTTATAAGTTTTAATATTGATTTTATAGTATACAATATATATATATATATATATATATATATATATATATATATATATGAAACAATATTTATATTGAAGAAAGAGAATCAGATTCTCCACAATGTTAACAAAAGATCGATCCCTGTTGGGATTCAAAACGTCGACTAATTTCTGTTAACACTATGGAGAATCCCATTCACTCTTCTTCAATTAACAACCACACAAGTTTAAAAACCATATATATATATATATATATTCAATTTGAGGAATATACATATTTTGTACATTACATTAAAATTTTTCATGTCACTTGCAAGAATTGAACTTAGGTGGGGAGATCCCAATCATTGATCCTAAAGATAAAACTAATTAATAAGTGAATTATAATTATTGTGTGGTATACAATTTTTATTTTTTATAACAAATTTATAAATTTAAAATTATTTTTAAGTATATGAAATAATAAATTTAATTTGAAATTTAATAATTTATTTATATTAAATTTTTTATAATTTTAATATATAATATTATTTTGAGTGGATTAAATGAGTAAGAAGATATGTCTTATGAGATCACAAGTTCAAATTTAGAAGGATAGAGTATACACACTTTTTTTTTATACTTTAACTTTAATAAACAAATGTTTGTAAGGAGGAGGGTTCCTCGTTTTATAAAAATCATTCAAAATGCAACATCTTTTTGAGTGAAAAACTTGAGGAATTTTTTTTCATGTCGAGAGAATTGACTCCTCTCAACTCTGGGTGGATGGAGAGTTAAGATGGATCTATGTTAATTTTGAGCAACACATTAATAACATGTTTTAACTATAGGAATTTTTTATTTTCACTTGTTTTATATAATATATACATAGTTGTTGTCAATTGGGTTTATCTTGGGTCGTTGGGAGGAATGATTGGGATCTTCCCCACCTAGGTTCAATTCTCACAAGTGACATTATGAACTTTGATGTAATGGAATGAAACATGTATATTCATCATATGGAATATATGGATATTTATCTGTCTAATATATATACATAATATGTATAGTTGATAATGAAATATATGTATATAGTTTCCATTGAAATATTTTATTTATATTTCATATTCTCCACATTAAAATATTAATACATGCCCCCACATATTAGAAAATAGAAAACATCTCTCTCTCTACACACACATGTTGAATTTTTTTGTTAACCATCCTAGATCTATATGAAACCTAGAGCTATAAAGCGTTGAGAGAGATCAAATATCTTGAGGATAATACCTCTTTTCTGAGTGCAAAACTTGAGGAAAAGTTTCACTTCAAGAGATTTGATCCCTCTCAGTGCTTGATAGATCCAAGGTTAAAATGCATGTATGATAGTTTCAGTTATGCACAGTCACACAAATTTTGTTGAACGCCTAATTATTTTGATAATTTTAAATAAGATAAATATGTTTAAGTTTAATCTGGTCATTTTAATTTTGAATTTGTTGAGATACCTCAATTTATTCAGATAATACCTCACTTTCTTCACATGATAGCTCGACTATTAATAATTTGAATGATGAAAAATAGTGAAAGAAAATTTTTGAATGCAAAGTGACAATGTAACAATGTTGAAGGTTAAAAAAATTATATAATAAGATTGTAGTCAGTTATAAATATTCTTCATTGTGATCAATCTAAAACTATTTTCTTATAAGATTCTTATTGTCACAACTGTTAGTTTTTCCATATTTTCATATCAATCATATGAAAAGGTTAATTGAAATCTTAGACCATTCAAATCTTTAACTCAAGCTATTGTAGTAAATTTCATACTTTGTCTTTCTTACTCTACAATATTAATAATAGCTTTCTTCAAAGTCAATCATTGTGACTTATGGCGTGTTAAACCCCATGTAAGTTTCAATAAAAGTTGTTTTCTATTACTTTGTTTGAATGAAAAGTAACTAACAATGTTGAATTATGGAAAATGGGGATAATAAGAATGTAGTCAATTACAAATAGTTTAATGTTCAAAAAACCCACAATTAAAGTAAATGCACATTTTATTAAGATGAAAATTCAAGTATTTTACTTATGTTGGAATCACTGTAACACAGAAACCAATCCACATCGTCAATATATATATATATATATATATATATATATATATATTGGTTGTGTTTGCATTGAAATCAATGCACACTCATAATATAATTATTTTGAAATTAATATACATTATACATCTAATTATATAAAATCACAAATCAATATTTACACTAGCATAAATGCATCTATTAAACATTAAATAGTGAAAAAACAAAATATTCATGATTTTTTAAACCTAACTTCTTTACCTTTTATAAAATCCTTATGTTTGCTAGCAGTAGCAGTAGAGTAATAAATGGATTCATCTATGTCAAAGTCAGTCTCTTTCAGAGAACTCGAGGAGAAAGATAGAGCTGAACAAAACCCACTTAGGGATATGTTTGCTAGCAGTAGCAGTAGAGTAATAAATGAGTCTGATCATTTATATGAGGAGGTCGAGCCCCAAGCCAGATGGGTTTTGCCCAGAATATCCGCCTCTCAAGCCTATAGTGACCTAGGTGTCTGGCATCTCAAAACAGCCACTAGGATCACCATAAAAGAGTCGGTCAGCTCTATAGAATAAAACTCAGATCGTGTACAGTTAATCCCGATCTTAAATCCAAAAGAGCTTCAAGCCGAAGCAAGAAAACTGGGAACCCAATTTTTGCATTTGGGTTGTGTGCGTGTTGGTATCCATGCGTTGGTGCATCCGGGTGTTGATGCATATGTGTTAGCTACCGTAAGGGATCTAACGCATAATAAATATACAGATTCTTTGATTGGAGGAATTGTTGCTCCATTGTCAAATGGACCGGTGTGGTTTGATTGTTACCCGAATTTTTCGGTATCAATCACAGATGAAACTTTGGCAGACATATTGCAGCTTCAAATCCAAACAATGGGATTTGATATGAGGAAGAAAAGACAGAATATTTCCATTCAGTTTCGCGGTTGTTTCCGCCATACCTCCACTATGTTTCCTGCAGTCCTCCATGCACCCAGCCGAGAGTCGAAGACCAGTGTCGTTGTCCTGACTGATCCCAAGAATCAGAAAATATAACATCAGGCCATTAAGTGGGAAGATCTAACTTTCCCAGAACACTGGACAGTTCCAAACCCCAAGCCTCTCGCTGTACAGAAAATAACCTCAGCCAACATTATAGAAAACCAATCCTCTGCTGTCTTGTCTTTTCCCCGAAGGTCAACCATTGACAGAAGAAGGATTGAAGAAGAATGTAAAAAGTCTCCCAGATTTATTTCACCAGATTGTACAGATTCTGGTTGTAGTTCCATTGTTTCAAATTGTAGTCATGTAGCTTTATTTGAATTTGCTCAGTTTGTAAATTTTCAGCCCCTGAGTGTCCAATGTCCACAATGTAGTCAGCATGTAAATTTGCAGAGTCTAGCCTTTGTTGTTCTTCATAAGAATCATAATAATAGGACTGGTGAAGCCCCTCCTGCGTCTTCTACCAACCCATGTCCTAATCCAAAGTGCTCTGACATTCCATTCCCACATGAGGACGAGCATGTTCTTATGATGCATCTTGTACCTACTCTGGAAGAAGAAGATCCAAGGCTAACTTCCATCTATATGAACATGAGACCTGCAAATAGCCCAAAGTATGGATTGGGTTATATTGAACAAGCTGATCAGTTGATCCCTGAATGTAGATTCAGAGATCTACCTCCAGGATGCAAAAAGCCATCAGTCCCAGAAATCCACAAGTTTTACACTTTGATGGATGGTTGTCCTAAGAATCAGATCCCTGCTCAATGGATGAAGCAGATGATTAACTGGGATCTGTTTACCCATCCACAAGCTGATGTGTTTGCTGCAGCTTTCCCTAAAGAAGAAAAGATGAAAATGGCTGAAGAATGGAAAGCTTATATGGAAGAAGAGAAGGTATGGATTTCATTTTACTCATGGAAAAAGAAAATGGAATCTGATGTGGTTTTGATGGCAGATTCAGTTGCCTCTTCTTCACATTCCTGGACTACACCAGATGGCAGTAAAATAGAGACCTCTACTACCTACCCTCCTTTCAAAAGTATTGTCCTAGGAGAAGGACAAAGTTCTGCAATTGCATGTCCTCTGGTCCAGAGAGATAATACAGCAATGGGGACAGAGGGTAGAATTCAGAAAGTTTCTGAGCAGGTTAATTGGACTAACACTGCTCTAACTGGTCTTGAGAAAAATGTTGCTAAAACTGCTCTGGTCAAAGATCAAATTGATTCTGTCCAAGTTTCTGTAAATGATGTACATAGAGTTTTAAATTCAGTTCAGTGTGATTTGCAAGTAGTTAGACATATTTCTGAGAAATCATTTGATAGGTTTGAAGATGTGGAAAGTTGTATAGTAGAACAGTCTATTTCCACTCGGGATTCTGTTGCTAATCTGTCTGATAAGTTTGACAGATTAAATTTGAAGAAAGCCAATAAGCCTATCCCACTTTCATTCTTGACTAAAGGAAAGAGTGTCCATACTCATGAAACAGAAAACCCTGTATCTCAGTTTCCTCATCTCTTTCCTAAAGAAGTGCCACAGCTGCCTCAGTCCCCTGAGTCTAAGCCTGAAGAAAAATCTGAGAGAATAACCATAGCCAATGCTCTAGAAATCTCAGATTCTGAAAAACATGCTTTTCCTATTTATGAGCCTCTTGAACCTCAGTTTACTAGACATGCTGCTCCTGACCTATATAGTGCAGGAAAGATTCCAACCAGAGAGACTTTCCATGAAGGGAGTCATAAGGAGTGGAACATTGATGGTCTATCTGCAGCACAGATCAGGCAATTGCTTGATCAAATGATTGTTGAATATAAATTGATGTGTGTAGAAGGGAAAAGTGAAGTTGAAGCATGTAAGACACTGATTCAGTGTTTTACTGGTACTCTGGCTAGATGGTGGGAGTTAGAGTCATCCCCTGTTATGATAGATAAAATGGAGAAAGAAGTTCTCAAGGATGAATAGGGTGACATAATGTTTAATCTTGATGGCACAGCAATGAACAATATGATTGGTGCACTGACAACACTAATCCAGGAGCACTTATGTGGTGCTGAATTTGCACTTACTGATAAGAATGAATTGATTTTGATGAATTTAAAGTGCAATAATATAAATCAGTATGAAGATTTCCACAAAGATTGGATTGAAAGAATATTTTTGGTGAAGGACCCAAAGAATATCCTGTGGAAGCAAGTTTACCTTGCTGCTCTACCATCCAAACTGGTAGACATCTTGAAGCTACAAGAAGCATTCCCCTTGCCACTAGAAGTTTATTTTTGGGAAGATTTTTATGCAATAATTACTAGAGTTTTGATTTCTCTGTGTACCAGCTCTAAGATGCAAAAGTCTATAGATAAGCTAAATAGACTTCCTGGTACAAAGTCTTTCTGTGGTAGATATGGAATAATAGTTGATGATCCTTTGGTGCATCGCAGAAAGCATAAGAGGAATGCAAATAAGGCTTACAAAAGAAGTAAAGCCTCCAGCTACAGACTGAGCTCAGGTAAGAGACGAGAGCTCAGAAGGCCTAAAGATTCTCGAAGGCCTAAAGAAAGGAGAGGACATTATCGCTATAAGCCCAAGACTCATTACTACCAGCCTCATGACATCCGTCCCAAAGATGTCAAAATTGCCAGAATGAAAGAAGTTGTTTGTTTGTTGTGTGGTCAGCCAGGTCATACCTCAAACATGTGTCCAACAGCGCTTGAGTCTAAGAGAGGTCTTGGTAAGAAATCTGCAAAGTTTAAACAACCATCTACTAGCCAGACTGTCAAACAAGAACCTAGATGTGCTCACTGTCATTCTTCCTTCCATAAAACAACAGATTGTAAAAATCGACCTCAGCCTCTCTCTATCCAACAACATGCTGAGCAGTCCTCTGCCTCTTCCTCTTCAAATGACTATTCCTCTTCCTCTTCTGAGGAACAAGTCAATATGTATTGTAACTGTTCTGACTCAGATGCCTGTCATTGTTTTGAGTCTGATTCTAACTCTTTCTCTTCTGCTGAAGAAGAACTTCCCCATGTCCTCATGGCTCAAGTTGAAGATGATCTTAAGGTTTTTGCCCAGATTCGTGCCATGGACGAAGGCAATCTCAACGCTGCCCTTCTTGCAGCTTACATGAAAAATATGCCTGGTTCTTCTAGTTCTTCCAGTTCTTCTACTGGTAAGAAACCCAACTTTGTTGACGCTTCCTATGAGCGTAACACCAAAACGTATCTCCAACATAACTCTAACAAAGCTCGTACACTCACTTTGGGGGAGGTGAGCAAGGAGATACATGATCTAAAAACTGAAATGCGCAGCATGAAAAATGAAATATCTATCCTGAAATCTCAACAGCCAGCATCATCTTCTACAGCTGTTTCAGGAGGACAGACAAATTATACGCTGCATTCTACTCCAAAGACTGAAGTTCAGTTTGCTACTGGTAAATTTGATCCTTCAGCTGGTTTCAGTGAAATCGGGGATATGCAAGTCCTCGCCATACAGTACCAACAACACCACATAAAGGTAAATCTCTGTGTTGTTGGTCAAGTCTACAAGGTTATTGCACTTATAGATTCTGGATCAGATATTAACCTTGTTTCTAAACACATAATCCCATCTAAATATTGGACTACATCAGAAAAGGAAGTTATGGGATTAGGAACAAAACAGTTGAAGTTTGAAGTTGCAAAAGCTGCTGTGTGTTTTGATTCAAAATGTGTGAAACTTTCCTTTGCAGTTTCTGATATTCCAGTTGACTTTATTTTGGGAAATATATTTTTAGCAGCAGTTGAGCCCCATGGGTCATTTAGATTTCCTGACAAGTCTGCGGGATATTTCATCACTATTTCTGGGGAAAGAATTGAATTGCCTTATATCTCTAGGACTAGAATTTCACCCATGGTTCAGGCCATGCAAGAACTTCACAAAGCTGAGAAACGCCTGGTTGAACTCAAAGACCACAAAGATACAATCAAAATTGAAGAACAGTTGAGTTCACCAGTGGTCCAAAAGAAGATCTCTGAAATTCAGAGAGAATTTGAAGAGACATGCTGCTCAGAAGAGCCGAATGCCTTTTGGCACCGTAAGCAGCATAGTATTGAGCTACCTTACAAGGAAGGTTACACTGGCAGACCTTGTAAGTCTAGAGCCATTTCCATGTCTGTTGAACACAGACAACTCTGCCAAAAGGAGATTGAACAGCTTCTTCAGAAGAAGCTCATCAGAGAATCCAGCAACCCTTGGAACTACTATGGATTCTATGTCAACAAAAGAAGTGAACAAGTCAGAGGAGTCCCTAGATTGGTCATCAACTATAAGCCTCTGAACAATGTCTTAGCAGATGACACTTATCCGATTCCCCATAAAGGAGATTTGATGAGAAGAATTTCAGGAGCCAAAGTATTCTCCAAGTTTGATCTCAGCAAGTGGCTATTGCAGAAGGTGATAGATGGAAGACAACATTCAGTGTTCCTCATGGACACTATGAATGGAATGTAATGCCATTCGGATTAAAGCATGCACCTTCAAAGTTTCAGAAGGTGATGGATTCTATCTTTAAACCCTATGCAGAATGGTTACTTGCCTATATTGATGATCTGCTCATTTTTTCCAAGAACTTACAAGACCACTTCAGACACCTGAAGATCTTCATGAAGCTGGTCTAGAGAAATGGTTTAGTCTTGAGTAAAAAGAAGATGGAGCTTTGCAAGACTAAAATCAAGTTTTTAGGGCACGAGATTGAAAATGGACAAATTGCTCTTCAGAATCATGCACTAGAGTTTGCTGATAAGTTTCCTGATGTAATCTTAGATAAAACTCAGTTGCAGAGGTTTTTGGGATGCTTAAATTATGTGAGAAATTTCTATCCTTCATGTGCCATCGACAGGGCTCTGCTCAACCAGAGACTAAGAAAGAATCCGAAGCCTTGGACAGAGAAACACACTCAGGCAGTCAAAGAAATTAAATCCAAGGTTCGCAATCTCCCTATATTGTATGTTGCTGATGATAGTGCTTTTAAAATTGTGGAAACAGATGCAAGCAACATAGGTTGGGGAGGTGTCCTCAAACAAAAGCCAGATGAAGATAGCCCAAAGGAGCAAGAACAGGTTGTGCAGTTTGTGTCAGGAGTTTGGAGCAAATCAGAGTTGAACTATGCTCCCATTGAGAAAGAGGTAAAGGCAGCCTGGAATTGCATCAGTAAGTTTTCCATTCATTTGGCTAATAAGCATTTTCTGCTTAGGACTGATGCAAAAGCTCTGGAAAAAGTAATAACCAAAGAGATCAAGAACCCAGAAGATGCAAAGTTTGCTTGGTGGCAAGCTCTTTTTGCTTATTTTGACTTTAAAGTCGAGCATATTAAAGGTTCTGATAATTGTCTTCCAGACTTCCTAAGTAGAGAATATATCCAACATAATGAATGGCTTGTCATGAGTAAAATAAAACATCAAGTGATTCTAAATAAACCAATGATAGTCAGAAGAATTTATATCAAGGCATGGGATTTAAACTATAAATACAAATACCCTGGTATACAAATTCTTAACATGCCATCTGAAAGCTCAAGTGGGTCACGGGAGCCCCACTAAAATCAAAGTATTCCCTTTGTACATGACCTAGTCACAGGTTTACAGTGACAGAGCTTTTCTCGAGGGCTTTTCATCTGTCTGAAAAGTATCATCACTGTAATAAATTATTCTGTTTCCTCGTGGGCCTTGTACTTAAAGGCATCGACAGTGTACATTCACCCACTTTCACATGTTTGTGTCGGAAGGATCGAATTTCCGTGCGGATGTCTCGACAAGGGTTACCCGAAAACGATGATCCACCTTCCAAGTGTCAATAATCGAATGCGCTACAGGAATGCTTGTCCTCTCTTCCAATCTATATAAGGAAGGGTAAGGCTCATTCGAAGGGAGCGGCATTTGGAGTTTGAGTCTTTGCATTTGTGTGTTTTTGAGTCCGCGTTTTTGCTCCCTGCTCTGCATCTGCGCAATATTTGCGATCTGCTTGCATCACGGAGTCTTGACTCACAGTCCTGAGGAGAACTGAGAAGCCTGCGTGTCTGTTCATGTGACAGGAAGAACCTAAAGTGGCCAGTTCTTTAGATGGAGTCTGTAAGTTTTATGTGTGTTAGTATAAAGCTCTGAGACAGAGTCTGTGATTCGGCCAGGAAGCCTTCGGTAACGATCGCTCATCTCGAGTATCATAAGTCCGGTAAAAGCCATCACAGTCTATCTCTGATACAGAGACCTGAATCCATATAAGTATGTAATCTGATTGTGAAATCATTCTGCTATCAATAAAGAGAGAAATTTTTTATTCCGCATTTAAAGTACTGTTATTCTGCACTCTGTCATTTGCTGCTTAGACACTGTTTGTTCTTGAAAGTTCGCCATAAGTTCGCTGGAGGTTCACAAAAAAACTGAGGGACGCCAAGGCCGTGTGAAGGCGAGGGAAGCCGTGTGAAAGACCGCTAGTTGCGTGAAGGTCAAGTAGGTTCATCTGGGTTCAAAATTGGGTTCACATAAAGAACAAATAAGAAACTAAGCAAGGCCAACTCTGTTGGTTCACAACAGCGAGCAAGCTTGTTGAGAAGCCTCTGAAAATGGGAAATGAATAATACTATAAAGTCCATTTACCAATACCTAGAAAGCTTCTGGAATCTTTGAGTATTTCTGCGTGCCAATTTGAGTATGATGTGAATTGAAATGAGTTTCTGTGCGCTGGATACATTATGATCCAGTAAAGGGGAGGCGGTGAATGTTGACTTTGACCTTGTTATGAGGGCGGCGCGTTTGTTGAGATGAGGTGAGCATGTTGACTTCAAATTCTCTGCAAGTTGCAACCCTGTGTTCATCAGTGACTTGGTTCACATTGAGGCATAACATCTGTAGTTTTCAATTTCCCTTCTGTGTTAAGCATTCATATGAAAATCAGGCAAATGCATCTGATTTTGTAGCGATAATTTTACATGGATTTTCCGCTGTTGATACCTATAATGGTGATCACAGGCTGCATCATATTTCAATCTCTGGTCACCGCTGCTCAGTACCCTTCTGCTCTGTATCCCGACTCCAAGAGCTGTATGGAGGATGCAGGGGAAAACATTCTGCAGAGCGAAAACGGAATGTTTGCATTGAAATTCTCCAGATTCGATAACCAAACTCGGTATCTGGTCATAGCTTATATCCGATTGAATGAGACCATAGTATGGGCAGCCAACAGGAACAAACCTATCAGAGGAAAGCCCTGTTTAAAGTTGGCACATGAGGCAGGGGACCTAATTCTACAAGACACAGACGGATCTCTGGCATGGTCTGCCAATGTTGGCCAAGTAAATCGTCTGGAACTCTTGGATTCAGGCAATCTGATACTGCAAAACATTAAAAATGTGACAATTTGGGCGAGTTTCGATCACCCAACTGATACAATCGTTCAAGGAGGGTATCTGGGTCCAGGCAAAGCTCTCGTCTCGAGCAAATCTCTGACTGAATTATCAGAAGGGTCATATATGCTGAAAATGGAACCGGGGGGTGTTGTTCTTTATGCGAGTTTTCCTTCGCCTCTTCCCTATGGGGTCTGGACATACAATCCATTAGGCTTTGAGTCATCGAGCTCTCTGAAATTTGCCTTGCATTCTGCATGTAATAATACCGGCTTGCGTTACGGATCGAAAGGGGAAAGCATAAATCTAGTACAGGTTCTCAGCGTAAGCGCCGAATGCATGCAAGAAACACAGGGGCAAGCGCTCAACCCGAGACAAATTGCTGTGGGAGCTCAGCTTGGGAATAATTTCTTTCGGTTCTTGAGATTAGATAGCGATGGAAATTTCAGAACATATATTCAATCAGGGACCATGTTGGTCTCTGATTCAGACATGTTTTCTATCTACTTTATGGATGTCTGTAAGCTTCCAAATATCTGTGGTTCCCTCGGCATTTGCAGCTCAGGAGGGACTTGCAGCTGCCAGGATGATGCTATATTTAATGAATTTCAACCCAATATCGGATGCAGTCCAAGGAAGAATCCTGTATGCGGAGCTTCGAACCAATTGCTGGAACTTGATGGGGTCGATTATTTTGCGAATGAGTACAGGAATTCGAGCTCTGTCAGCCTCGAGCAATGCAAGAACTCATGCCAGTTGAACTGTTCTTGTGCTGCAGCTTTCTTCTGGAATAACTCTGGAGGATGTTACCATTATCAGGAGATCAAATCCCTGAAACGAGTCTCGGATCAGAGCATTAGGGCATTTATCAAGGTAGGCCCGGGTTCATTCAAGGAAACTCATCATCACAAGGATAGGAAAACGAATGTTTTAGCTATTGCTGTAGCAGGGGTTTGCATTGTTGTCATAGTTTCTGCACTCGGCTTTTTTGCATGGAGGTATAAGGTGAAGAAGAAAGTGGTGAAGCCCAAGTCTGAAGAAGATGCGTTTCTAGAGAATTTGCCAGGCTTGCCCCAGAGATACACATACAAGGAGCTGGAGGAGGCCACAGAAGGGTTTAGTAGGCAACTTGGGGTTGGTGGGTTTTCAGTTGTGTTTGAAGGGCAACTTGTAGATGGAACAACAGTTGCAGTGAAGAAACTGGGTAGTGCTGATGCAGGGCATTTGCAGTTCCGTGCAGAGGTTGCAACCTTGGGAAGCATTAACCATGTAAATCTGGTGAGACTGTTTGGGTTTTGTGCAGATGGTACCTATAGATTGCTGGTGTATGAGTACATGAGCAATGGATCTCTGGATCGTTGGTTGTTTCGGCGCCCTTATGACAATAATCCTTTACCACATCTTGACTGGAGAAAGAGATACAAGATCATCCATGATATGGCTCGGGGATTGGCTTTCTTGCATGACAAATCCACGGATAGGATTCTTCATTTGGACGTGAAGCCTCAAAACATTCTGCTGGATGATAATTTTGGAGCCAAACTTGCAGATTTTGGTCTGGCCAAGTTAATGGACAGGGCTCAGAGCCACGCATTTACTCGTGTCAGGGGGACTCCTGGGTACTTAGCTCCTGAATGGCTTCTGCATGGCTGTGCCACAGACAAGAGTGATGTTTACAGTTTTGGCATGGTTTTGTTTGAAATAATCAGCGGGAGGAAGAATTTAGACCTGTCCCAGCAGGAGGAGATGGAGTTTTTTCCTTCATGGGCAATTCGTATGATTCAAGAAGGAAAGATCAGGAATGTTGTTGATCCGAAACTGGGAGATCTGGCAGACCACGAATGGGAACAGGTAGAAGGAGTGATCAAAATTGCAGTCTACTGTATTCAGGAGGATGCACAAGCAAGGCCTTCAATGAATAAAGTGATCCTGATGCTGGAAGGCCATACTAAAGTAGAAGATCCACCTCTTTGCATTGAGTTTTTGATGAGAACTGGGGCTAGGATTTCTGCTCAGCCATCACAGTGGGAGAAAAAGGACACATCATGCAGTGTTGCAACTACCTCTCTGTCTTTCTATGCAAGGTGATGAAGATATTGTTGGAGCTCTGTAGAATCTTTTTCTCTGATGTGTAGTTGGTCCAATGATTTTTTTCATCATGCTTCAGAAATTTGCTTGTCTGACATTCTCTCAGATAAAGGCCAGTTGGCACAAAGATGCAAGTCTGAGGAAAATTTTATCCTTATTCTTAACATTTATAATATAATGTCCATCAGTGCAAGTATATGGGAAGCACAACCCATATTTTGGTTTCATGGTAGATTTGGTCCTTTTATTGATTCAGTGAGATGACATATTTATCCTATAATACCCATCACTGAAATTATATGGGTAGCACAATCCATCTTTTGGTTTCATGTAGGACTTGGTCTTTCTATGAATTAAAATGTTCCAAATCGAGCAACCACAATGCATTTTTTTATCTATGGCTTTGCAGCTCTTTGTTTAATTAACTATTTGTAAGATCATTTGAATTTCTTGCCTTTCATGCCCATCTGCTCTATACTGAATAATATCTTGATAAATTGTATCTTGTACTTGGAACTAGAAGTGTTTTGATACAGAAAAGAAACTTGATAAGAAAGGTAAAGCCTCAGCTTCAAGGTCTTACATTACAACTAAATTTAGAAGTACTAATATTCCATTGACCTTTAGTATTTCTGGGATTTGTTTCGCTTACTTCTAAAGAATAAATTATTTATCATCCAGTAGAGAAATTTTATTTTTTCTTTTACTTAAATTTAATTGTGGTTGTCTACTCTGATGTATCTTAAGTTTTTTTTAGAGACGTGTGTTTTGTTTTCTTAAAATAACAAATAATTGATTCTCACAATTTCAAGCATATTAGCTTCTGTGCTGGAGATACAAAGTTTAGCCGTAGTCTAACTAGCCAGAGGAATCGCCCTGAAAATCATGAAAATTCCGATAAGATTTTCAGAAAATCCGGCAGGAATTTTTCTAAATCCATGTTATAACTATCAAAGTTTAATATTTTGGGTGTCCTACAGGTTTTTGATGGTGCTGAATCCATTTCCAATGTCAAAATCAAGATTCAAACACTGTTTCTGCAAGATTTTTTAAATTTTTTTGGCCTGGATTCCGGCCAATTTTGACCGTCCGGGCAATTCCTCCGGCTCGTTAGACGGCTCCCAAAGTTTAATTTCATTACTTGTAAATTACTAAAAGCAGTCTAATAATAGAAACAAACAAACAGTACTTGTAATAATCGCACATCGACAACAATGAATTATTAAACAAATAATTATTTACATAAAAAAATTCATATTATATATTAATATTGCCAAATTCTAATGATTATGATTCTCAACGCTGACTTAAGGTGATCCCCATGATTCTCATCTTGAAGTGAGATAGGTTTGTAGGAGTTTGGCCTTCCCACCAGCCAATTTTATCATAGATCACGGAAAAATGGAAGTTCCCAAGGCAACTTAGGTAATCATTTCCATCTGAGATTATTTTGCTGTTATTTTTTCAAGAATAAAGATAGTGATTCAGTTTATGAGGTGAGAGCTAGTTCTTTTGTGATTTTTTGTTCAGGGCTAGGGTTGGTCCTTTTATGAAATTATAAAATATAAGCTTTAGTCTAACTTGAATTAGAATATTGAAACTTTTGGCCAGTAGTCATAGATCAATGATTATGACTCGTGTAGAGAGATATAAGAGGAAGTGATGAGGAAGGTGAAGAGACCAAGATAGAGGAAAACTATAGGATGGTATTTAGTGAATGAAGATAACATGAAGGTGAAGAGGGGATGTATGGGATGTTGGGTGGGATGGATAGCTTTCTAAATGGTTTAAGATTTTATGATATTATTGTTACTTAATATTAAAGTTAAACATTCTATTCTAAACGTATATTGTTTCTATTATAATAAGTATTTTTATGTTAATATGATTAAAATATTTTATATTAATTTAAAAATATTTTTGGAAATTTTATCGATATTGCAACCTGCTTCATAATTTGAGAGAATTTAATATTTTTTTTTTTTTTTTAATCTTGAAATTTTGAAAGTTTTAATTGAAATATTATATCTACATATGAATCTTATTCTTTTGGAAACAATTTTATATGTTTTAGGAGTTTCTTTCAACTCATTTTTTTTTTTTTAATACAAGCAATAATGTCTTTTGGCTAAAGATAATGCATTTTTTCACTATGTGAACTATATTAATAACTACAAAAAATTGTATTACCACACAAAGAAATAGAAAACAATTATAACTATAACTATAACTATAACCGGTAATTACATATAATTATAATTTATAATTATAATATATTTGTTTTTTTGTAAGCTTGGCAGGATTACATTTTCATCATGTCCAATATATCGCCCCAATCGGGGCAGGTCATCATCCAATATATCACTCTAATGGGACATGGAATTGAACTGGTGACTTCACATCAAGGGGTACCTTAATAGAGCACCCAATCACCGTCTATCCAAGACCCCATGGACATAATTACAATAAATTTGAATTAAATGATATTTTTTGTTTTTTTTGCTTTAATTTAATGTTTTTTTTGGTAAGTTTGGTAGGACAACATCTTGAACATGTCCAATATATCACCCCAATCGGACGGGGAATTGAACCGATGAATTCACATCAAGGAATGCCTTAAGAGGGCACCTAGTCATCGTCTATCCAAAACTCGGTGGACTGCTTTAATTTAATGTTATAATGTTTAATATTAATTTTATAGTATACAAAATATATATAATAAACATATATATGAAACAATATATATATTGAAGAAGAGTGAATCGGATTCTCCACAATGTTAACAAAATATCGATCCCTCTTGGGATTCGAAACGTTGACTAATTTCTGTTCACACTGTGGAGAATCCGATTCACTCTTCTTGAATTAACAATCACAATCAAAGAAGTTTAAAAGCCATATATATATATATATATATATATATATATATATATATATATTCCATTTGAGGAATGTACATTTTTTGTACATTACATCAAAGTTCTTCATCTCACTGGCAAGAATTGAACTTAGGCAAGGAGGATCCCAATCATTCATCCCAAAGATAAAACTAATTAATGAATTAATTATAATTATTATGTGGTATATAATTTTTATTTTTTATAACAAATTTATAAATTTAAAATTATTTTTAAGTATATGAAATAATACATTTAATTTGAAATTTATAAATTTATTTATATTAATTTTTTTATAATTTTAAATATATAATATTATTTTGAGTGGATTAAATGAGTAAGAAGATATGTCTTATGAGATCACAAGTTCAAATTCAAAAGGATAGAGTATACACACTTTTTTTTTATACTTTAACTTTAATAGACAAATTTTTGTAAGGAGGAGGGTTCCTCGTTTTATAAAAGTTAGTTAAGGTGCAACATCTTTTTGAGAGAAAAACTTGAAGAAATATTTTTCATGTCGAGAGAATTGACTCCTCTCAACTCTGGGTGGATGGAGAGTTAAGATGGATCTATGCTAATTTTGAGCAACACATTAATAACATGTTTTAACTATAAACATTTTTTATTTTCACTTGTTTTATATAATATATACATAGTTGTTGTCACTGGGTTTATCTTGGGTGTTTGGGAGGAATGACTGGGATCTTCCCCACCTAGGTTCAATTCTTGCAAGTGACATTATGAACTTTGATCTAATGGAATGAAATATGAATATTCCTCATATGGAATATATGGATATTTATCTGTCTAATATATATACATAATATGCATAGTTGATAATGAAATATATGTATATAGTTTCCATTGAAATATTTTATTTATGATTCACATTCTCCACATTAAAATATTAATACATGCCCCCACATATTAAAAAATAGTAAACATCTCTCTCTCTCTCTCTCTCTCTCTACACACACACACACATGTTGAATTGTTTTTGTTAACCATCCTAGTGTTGGGTGTGGAGCCTGACTATCTTGTTTACTTTGTATCACAACATTGGACCCCTGTACCTTAAAAGGGGCGGCAACGCTGCCCATAATTAATCGCTGCCGTGAGCCCCCCCCTGGTGGGGGTTTTCGGGGGCAGCGCCCCCGAAGTTAAAAACAGATGTAAAATTGCCTTGTAAAAGTATAGTAATTTCTAGTCAATCTGGGCCGTTCATTAGGCAAATAATCTGACGGTAGAAGTTATGTTTAGATTAGGGTTTTTTACCCTAGAAGGCAACCCCTTGCTTTTATGAGGGCATTGTATTGCGGCTGTGCATTGTGAGTGTATTCTCAAAGCGAGAAACAAAGAGGGAGACTGTGAGAGAGAACAGAGGATATTACAGCGGATCTGCTGTAGGTTTTGTCTCTTCAATTTTTGCTGGATAATAGAAAAGAAGGACTGGCTGTTTGGGGTGGACGTAGCCCAAACTGGGTGAACCACATATATCTGTGTCTCTCTGGTTTTATGTGTTTTGTGTGCTTGTATTTTCCGCATATTTTATGTGTTACATTGTTCCATAATATATAATTTTCTAACAACTGGTATCAAAGCCGAAGATATATTTGGCTGATAAACTCACAGGAAAGAAAGGTTCTTGGTTCGATTGGGAGCAATGGCGGAAGATGGTAAGTTTAGGGTCGAGAAATTTAACGGCCAAAACTTTCCGCTGTGGAAGATGCAGATGGAAGATTATCTGTATCAGAAAGATCTATACCTACCATTGAGCGAAAAAACAAAGAAGCTGGTAGCCATGACAGACGCAGAATGGAACATTCTCGATAGAAAGGCACTCGGAACAGTACGGTTGTGTCTTGCGGTGTCAGTCGCCTTCAATATTTCGAAGGAAACAACAACAGAGGGTTTGATGCAAACGTTGGCGAAACTATATGAAAAACCCTTGGCCTCAAACAAGGTATTTCTTATGAAACGACTATTTAATATGAAGATGTCGGAAGGTGGATCTGTTGCAGACCATTTAAATGAATTTAATACAGTTACTAGTCAATTAAGTTCTGTAGGGGTAAAATTTGATGATGAAGCTAGAGCTCTGTTATTCTTGTGCTCATTTCCAGAGAGTTGGAATGGTTTAGTAATGGCCATTAGTAACTCTGTCTCTGGATCTAGTATTTTAAAGTTTGATGATGTTGTTGGTGCTATCCTTAGCGAGGAAATGTGACGGAAAAGCTCCGGTGAGATATCAGGTAATGCTTTGAGTGCAGAGTCTAGGGGAAGAAGAATGGAAAGAGGAAAGAGCTCGGGATATCGCAGTAAATCAAGGAAAGGCAGATCCAAGTCCAGATCGGGGATAGTGTGCTGGAATTGCGGAAAGAAAGGACACCTAAAGAAATATTGTAGATCTCGGAAGGGAAAAGAAGGAGACACACAACAAGAAAACAATCATGAAGCAAATGTGACAGGTGATGTGTTACAAGATGCTTTGATTCTTTCTTTCGAAAATGTTACTGATTCTTGGGTTGTAGATTCAGGGGCTTCATTCCATGCCACACTCGATAAGAAATATTTTCATGACTATGTTCAAGGAGATTTTGGACAAGTTCGTTTGGGTGATGATAAACCCTGTAAAATTGTTGGAATGGGTAAAGTTCTTGTAAAACAAGAGAATGGAAACCAATGGCTACTAAAGGAGGTAAGGCATGTTCCAGATCTGAAGAAAAATCTGATTTCAACAGGGCAGTTAGGCAGTGAAGGTTGTGTGACAACTTTCACAAATAAAACTTGGAAGGTCACCAGAGGAGCCCTGGTAATAGAAAAAGGCGAAAAGTTTGGTACATTGTATTTATGCAATGATATTTCTTAGTCTGTTAATGCTTTAACTTCCAAAGGAGCAGATGCAGCATTATGGCATCATAGGCTCGGACATATGAGTGAGAAGGGAATGAAGATTCTTCACTCAAGAAATTTGTTGCCAGGTTTGAAGAATGTTGATTTGGATTTCTATGAGAATTGCAATTATGGAAAACAAAAGAGAGTCATATTTCTCAGAGTTGGGAAAGAAAAGAAGAGCGAAAAATTGGAGCTTGTGCATACAGATGTATGGGGACCTGCTCAAGTATCATCTCTTGGTGGCTTTCGTTATTATGTTACTTTTATTGATGATGCAACTAGAAAAACATGGATTTATTGTATTCAAAATAAATCTGATGTATTTAATACTTTCAAGAAATGGAAAGCTTTGGTTGAGATTGAGACATGAAAGAAGTTGAAGTGTCTCAGATCAGACAATGGAGGTGAATATTGCAGCAAAGAGTTTGATAGGTACTGTTCAGAGCAAGGAATTCGTAGAGAGAAGACAGTTCCAAGAACACCACAAGAAAATGGTGTGTCAAAAAGGATGAACAGAACAATCATGGAGCGTGCAAGGTGCATGAGATTGCATGCAGGATTTCCTTTACAATTTTGGGTAGATGCTGTAGATACTGTTGTTTATTTAATAAACAGAGGACCTTCAAGTTCATTGGATGGTGGTATTCCAGAGGAAGCATGGACAGGTAAAAAGGTAAACTACTCTTCTTTAAAGCCTTTTGGTTGTGAGGCCTTTGTCCATATTAATAAAGAAAACAGAACAAAGCTTGAGGCAAAATCAAAGAAATGTACCTTTATTGGATATGGTGCTAATGATTTTGGTTATCGCTTATATGATTATGAAAATCACAAAATCATTAGGAGCAAAGATGTAATATTCAATGAAAAGGTCTTGTATAAGAATCAGTTGCAGGAAAAGAAACAAGAAAAAGAAAGCAAGGAATACACAGTTCTTGATGAGATAACTGAAAAAGTAAAGGTGCCTGAAAATAATAATAATCAACAACCACAGCAGCAGCAACCACCACAACAACAACATGCACCTCAAACACCTGAAAGTGGTGTTAGAAGATCTACCAGGATAAGTAGACCCCCTGAACGATACTCTCCTTCATTATATTATTTATTGTTGACTGATTCTGGTGAACCTGAATGCTATGAAGAAGCAATGCAGGTTGAAAGCAGGAAGAAGTGGGAGCTAGCCATGGAAGAAGAGATGGACTCCTTAATGCATAACCAGACTTGGGACTTAGTCAGGTTGCCTACAGGTAAAACTACATTGCAGAATAAATGGGTTTACAGGCTGAAGGAAGAAGATGGAGGAAAACAGAGGTATAAAGCTAGACTTGTGGTGAAGGGGTTTGCACAGAAGAAAGGTATTGATTTTGATGAAATATTTTCTCCTGTTGTTAAGATGACTTCAATCAGAACTATCTTAAGTCTTGTAGCATCAGAAGATTTACATCTTGAACAGTTAGATGTAAAGACAACATTTCTCCATGGAGATTTGGAGGAAGAGATATACATGCAGCAACCAGAAGGATATGAGGTAAAAGGGAAAGAAAAATTGGTGTGCAGGTTAAAGAAGAGCTTGTATGGCTTAAAACATGCTCCAAGGTAGTGGTATCTAAAATTTGAAAAGTTTATGTCTGAACAAGGTTATACTAGATGTCACTCTGATCATTGTGTTTATCTAAAAAAGAAAAATGATGTCAGCTATATTATATTGTTATTGTATGTGGATGACATGCTTGTTGCAGGGTCTAACATGCAAGAAATAAATGTGCTCAAAAGAAAATTGGAAAATTCATTTGCAATGAAGGATTTGGGAGCTGCAAAACAAATCCTTGGTATGAGGATAACTAGAGACAGGAAAAATCGCAAATTAACACTGTCTCGGAATGAGTACATAGAGAAGGTGTTGAAAAGATTTAATATGCAGAATGCAAAACCAATTAGTACACCTTTTGCTAGCCATTTCAAACTTAGTAAGGAGATGTGCCCAAAGACCCAAGAAGACATGGATTATATGTCTAAAGTTCCATATGCATCAACAGTTGGAAGCTTAATGTATGCAATGGTTTGCACAAGGCCTGATATTGCACATGTAATAGGAGTTGTAAGCAGGTACATGAATAATCCAGGAAAAGAACATTGGATGGCAGTAAAATGGATTCTCAGATATTTGAGAGGTACCACAAATCAAGCATTATGCTTTGGTGGTTCAAACATTGCTCTACAGGGATATGTTGATGCAGATATGGGAGGTGACAGAGATAAAAGGAGGAGCACTACAGGATATGTATTTACTGTAGGTGGAACAACTGTTAGTTGGGTTTCAAAAATCCAAAGTGTTGTTTCACTTTCAACAACAGAAGCAGAGTATGTTGCTACTACAGAGGCTAGTAAAGAAATAATTTGGTTACAAAGGCTTATGGATGAATTGGGTAAGAAGCATGATATGGGCACGCTATACAGTGATAGCCAAAGTGCCATTCATATTGCAAATAACTCAGCATTTCATTCCAGGACTAAACACATACATCTCAAGTACCATTTCATACGGTCAGTATTAGAAGATGGAGAGTTGAAGTTGGAAAAGATACACACTAGCCAGAATCCTGCAGATATGCTAACAAAAGTTGTAACCAGGGAGAAACTGAGAACATGATTAGTTTCAATTGGTCTTCAAGGATGACGATGAAGATGAGAAACATCCAGGTCCAAAGAGGAGTCATTTTCCAGCAAATGAAGCAACGATGGAGTTGCTACAATCAGTCTCCAAGTGGGATATTGTTGGGTGTGGAGCCTGATTATCTTGTTTACTTTGTATCACAGCATTGGACCCTTGTACCTTAAAAGGGGCGGTAACACTGCCCGTAATTAATTGCTGTCGTGAGCCCCCCCCTGGCGGGGGTTTTCGGGGGCAGCGCCCCCGAAGCTAAAAACAGATGTAAAATTTCCTTGTAAAAGTATAGTAATTTCTAGTCAATCTGGGCTGTTCATTAGGCAAATGATCTGACGGTAGAAGTTATGTTTAGATTAGGGTTTTTTGCCCTAGAAGGCAACCCCCTTGTATATATGGGGGCATTGTATTATGGCTGGGTATTATGTGTGTATTCTCGCGGATCTGCTATAGGTTTTGTCTCTTCAATTTTTGCTAGATAATAGAAAAGAAGGACTGGTTGTTTGGGGTGGACGTAGCCCAAACTGGGTGAACCACGTATATCTGTGTCTCTTTGGTTTTATGTGTTTTGTGTGCTTGTATTTTCACATATTTTATGTGTTGCATTGCTCCATAATATATAATTTTCTAACACCTAGATCTATATGAAACCTAGAGCTATCAAGTGTTGAGAGAGATAAAATCTCTCGAGGATAATACCCCTTTTATGAGTGAAAAACTTGAGGAAAAGTTCCACTTCAAGAGATTTGATCCCTCTCGGTGCTTGATAGATCCAAGGTTAAAATGGATCTATGATAGTTTCAATTATGCACAGTCACACAAATTTTGTTGAACGTCTAATTATTTTGATAATTTTAAATAAGATAAATATGTTTAAGTTTAATCTCGTCATTTTGATTTTGAATTTGTTGAGATACCTCAATTTATTCAAATGATACCTCATTTTATTCACATGATAGCTCGACTATTAATAATTTGAATGATGAAAAATAGTGAAATAAAAATTTTGAATGCAAAGTGACAATGTAACAATGTTGAATGTTAAAATTTTTATATAATAAGATTGTAGTCAATTACAAATACTCTTCATTGTGATAAATTTAAAACTATTTTCATATAATATTCTTGTTGTCACAACTGTTAGTTTTTCCATATTTTCATATCAATCATATGAAAAGATTAGTTGAAATATTAGACCATTCAAATCTTTAACTTGAGCTATTGTAGTAAATTTCATACCTTGTCTTTCTTACTCTCCAATATTAATAATAGCTTTCTCCAAAGTCAATCATTGTGACTTATGGGGTGTTAAACCCCTAGTAAGTTTCAATAAAAGTTGTTTCTATTACCTTGTTTGAAGGAAAAGTAACTAATAATGTTGAATTATGGAAAATGGGAATAATAAAAATGTAGTCAATTACAAATAGTTTACTGTTCAAGAAACCCACAATTAAGGTAAATGCACATTTTATTAAGATGAAAATTCAAGTATTTTACTTATGTTGGAATTACTGTAACACAAAAATCAATCCACATCGTCAATATTTTTATTTTTATTTATTTATTTTTGGTGTTTGCATTGAAATCAATGCACACTCATAATATAATTACTTTGAAATTAATGTACATTATACATCTAGTTATATAAAATCACAAATCAATATTTACACTAGCATCAATGCATCTATTAAATAGTGAAGAAACAAAATATTCATGGTTTTCTAAATCTAACTTCTTTTACATTTTATAAAATCCTTACTTCCTCTTTCTCTATGCTTAATAATGTCCAGTATTATATAATATTATATAATATGTATATTTGTCTCTGTCTATCTCTTTCGTCTTCCCTCTCTCTCCCCCTCCATCTTTGTGTCTATCTCTCTCCCTCTCTTCTTCTTTGTCTCCCCCATCTCCCTCTCTCTCTCTTGTTCCCTATCTCTCCCCCCACCATATATCTATATCTCACTCCATCCGTGGGGACTTCACTCAATGAACCTTTGACAGATAACATGCATTCAAGACATACTTAGCAATACCTTTAATTTGATTACATATTGGAAAATACCTGTAAAAATCACATTATTTAACTCCCTACCAACATGAACCCAATACATATTCCCAATTTAAAAAACCCATACTTTCACTAGATACTGCAGGTATCCATTTTTTCATTAACATTTTTTTATATGCCTTTATATTTATTCATTAACTTTGAGCTCCATTTTTTATATTTTCCAATATAAAAACCCTTTACCCCTATTATATGCTCAATACATTGTCATTTTTTCCTCAATATATATACCCCAATATGAATGAACGTGGTATGGTATTTCTCCCCCAATGAAAAACTCATGCTCTCTCTCTCCTTCTTTGTCTCTCTATCTCACCCACCAAACACACACACACACTCTCTCTCCATATCTATCCATCTCTCCCTCCCTTACTCTCTCTATCTATCTCTTCTTCCTTTTCTCTCCCCTCCATCTATATCTTTATCTCCCTCCGTCACTGCTTCTTTGTTTCTCTATCTCACTCGCTAAATACACAAACTCTTTCCATACCTATATATCTCTTTCTACCTCCATCTTCTCATTATCTTTCTCTCTCTCTTCACCTTCTCTCCGTCTCTCTCCCTCTCTTCCCTCACTCTCTCTCCATCTCTCTCTATTTCATTCTTCTTCCCTCCCTCTCTCTCCCACTCCAACTTCATCTCTCACTATCCGTCTCTTTTTCTCTCTATCTCTTCCTTTCTTTCTCTCTCCCATGCCCCCCCCGCCCACCCCCACATATCCATGTCTCCCTCTTTTTATCTTTCCCTTCTCTCCCTCCCTCTATCTCCTCTCCTCTTTCTCACTCTCTCTCCATCTCCCCCTTGTCACTCCCTCCCAATCTCCATATCTATCTCTCTATGTTTTTTTTCTTCCCTCCTTCCCTACTTCTCTCTCTCCCCTCCTCTCTCTCTTCCTTCCTTTCCATCCCTCTCTCTCCCACTCCCTCTCTCCCCCTCATCAATCTATGTCTCTCTCTTTCTCTTTCTCTCTCCGCCCTCCAAATTTGTTACTATCTCCTTCCCTCTCTCCTTTTCCATGCCCCCCCCCTCTCTCTTTCTCTCTAATTCTCCCTGTCTCTATGTCTCTCTCTTTCCTTCTATCTCTGACCTCCATCCATATGATCGAGAAATGTCACTCTATGTAGTAAATAATATATGTAAGGTCTATTATAATAATACTTATAATGAAGATGATTGTTATTTTAATATATTGGAATAAATCAATATTATTTATTATTATATCAATAATAATATATAAATAAATAACTTGATAAAAAAACAATAATATGCTAATTTTTCATTATACACATAACAATTTGATTTGTTCTGGTTAAGTTAGTAACTCTGTATGATCTGAAAGGAGTGTATTAGTTTGCTGTGCTAAGTGTCATTTCAGTAATAAAAACATGTACAATTTGTCTCCATTTGTTTGCTTAAGGAATGAGTTTTTAACCATGAAAAATAGATGAATTTGTGAGTTTTAAGCATGAAAATAAGCCTAAATAACATTGTAAAATAGTGTATAATAGAGAAATAACATCACAAATAAGTTTTACACAACAGGCATGATGGAGAAGTTCACCCATCCTGAGCTACATATGTTGGTCTAGCTCCCAATGGCATGTCCCTCTTTGTCATTATGCTCAAAATTGCAAATACATGTGTTTACAAGCCTCTAATGACTGTTTTCTCTGCACCAGTGGCTCCAGAATGCTCAAATTAGTCTAGGTAGACTCTTCTTTCACCCAAATTGGTCGAAAATTGACCTCCCAAAGATTTTCCCCAATAACAGTTAGAAAACCTCCACTAATTGTGGAGAACTGCAGTTAATTTGGCAAAAATCCCTAGAATTTAGCTCGACGCTAAACTTTTACTAGTATAAAATGTTTGCATTGAATTTTGGTGGTTAGGGTAGGGTGGTCACAAGCCGACCCCCCACCTTAATCCCCGCGATTATGGTTTTAAAACTCTGCATAACAATGGAGCGAAACCGCGCTTGGAGGTAGAATTCCAAACCCATCGAATTTAATCGTCAGCACTGACATACCACCAAACATGTGCATGTGACAACCCTTTGTCATTTACAGCCAGAGGTTACGTTGTTAACTGGCAGTTAATAAATGCTGTGGTTGCAAACGACATGTGACCACGTTGATTGCCGTTGGATTCGTGGTTAGGGATTGCTGCCAGTTAAGTTTGATGTCGTGGTTTTAAAATCATATGTGACCAACAATCACGAGGCCGCTGGTGCCCCCCCCCCCCCCCCCAAATGTTGAACCTTAATAAAGTTTAAATGTGTTTCGCGCCCTATAGGGGTAAGAACTACTGCATAGGTGAGTTGGTCGGAGTGTTCGTGTGTGCCATGGAGGTCACAGGGTCGAAACCCCCAAACTCCAAACAAAATTTTGGCCAATGATCCTGGGGACACGTGGCAACCTTCGAGCTCGCCATGTGTCACCCATCCAACGGTGCACATAAACTTTGTACAAACCAAATCTTTGGCCCTGAATGTGCCACATGGAAAAATCTAATTGGATTTGAGAAAAGGGAATATTCCCAGTATATGCCACCCATGCCGACTATACTTGCATGCTGACTGGGCATCCCAGTCACTCCTGTCAATTTTTTTGTGGCTGTTTGGAAAAAAATCAGAACGCGATATATTCCTCATACGACATCAGTTTTTCGAACCGTTCACGGCGCCAGAATTGCAACAACGAGATCTACCCGGCCGCTCAGGTTCGGTACAGTTTAAAGCACTTTCAATTTAAGTAAAACACATGATCTCCTGATCACTCTGCATTACAATTTACACTACACTTTACATTTTACATTATATTATATATTATATATTTATATTTTTTAATTTAAATATTAACTAAAAATTACGAATTCAAAAATTAATTAATAATTTTTTTTTTTATATATTTATGTTAAATGTTTACAAACATTTATAGCACTACAACATGGCCCCTATAATGGGTTGTAGAGTGCTTGCACAAAGAAAGAAGTCTTATACACCAAATTAATGTGTGATTTAATTGTAACCTTATATATATACCAAATAGGTGTATGAGACCTCCTTGTTTGTGAGATAAGGGACCCACCTTTATGCAATGATTTAACTGCTAAGTCTACGAAGGCATACATACTCTACCCCCCTCTGGTTTTGAACCTCTGACCTCTTAGAAGGAAACACATGCTCTTAACAATTAGGCCCACTCAAGTTGTATATATATATATATATATACTTATACTTTTTCCACATAATAAAATTTCATGATGATGATGATAGTTACCATCCACTAAGACCAATGCAATGTATTAGACCTTAAGAGAGGAAAAATAATCTAAGTTTTATTATTCAAAATCTTGTTTCTATGGTCAAAGAGAAGGGAAATAAGTGCCCCAAGATCGCTATAGGTGCGCTGGCTTAATAGGTCAAGAAGATTGGAAGTGTGGGAGATGGTAGGGAGTTGAGAGTGAATGTGAGTAAGAGTTCTAAAAGGAAGTGCTTTTCATATTCCACTTGCTTAGAATCGTAAATTTGACGGATTCTATCGTTCCAAGGGGTCTTGGGAATAGACCAATGCCCGGTCTCACTCCGAAGATCATGGGAATTAGTTCTTATCTTAACGATGTTCATTTTTTTCTTATTGATGGACAACACAAAGAGATAATTCTGATTATCAAGGGTAGGGTTGATCACTTCCTTACAGTATTTTAGCTTCCTTTTACCCGTGAGCTCCTTATCCTCCCGCAACTTGTCCTTAAACTTGGAGGTAATAGTATTTTTGATATTATCTTTGCTTCCCATATTGAGCTCCTCCTTAATTCTCCAATGGTTGAGCCAGGACTGGGCATCCCTATGCCACCCGCGCTTGAGGCGAAGGTGAGGGTTTTGACTAGAGTTAGAAGCAATTTTAGGGAGCCATTTTGATCCCATGCTGTCAAGCTTATTCTTATATATTAGATATCTAAACATAGCCGTACTTTCAATGGGGGAAAAACCATATTCGATTAAGAGGATATGATAGGGAGTATTTCCCTTGATCTTAAGGTTGTAGGTTATGAATTGCTTTTGAATCATCTCAATATTCCTCCATGACTGTCTAGATATACTGCAAACCCAAACTTCACATCCGTATGAGACAACAAGGGTCACAAGGGTCTTAAAGAGGAACCTCTTTTTACTCCAAATGTAAAAAGCAACTGACTTACAATTGTTTTCAAGTTCATAATAAGCTTTCCAACCCCCAATAATACTTTTCTCGATGCTATAATTCTAGTTGAGATGATGAGGGAAGTCAATACCCAAATACTTATAAGGAGAAACCTTCTCTAAGCACTGGTTATTATACACGAAACTACCATGGGGGATATTTTTGGATTTAATGATCATGACTTTAGTCTTGTTGGTATTAACTGTCATAGCCATCTTGGAGCAGTAGTCATGAAGAATCTGGAGCTGCTTGTCAAGGTCATCATGGATTTTTGCAAGAAGAATGATATCACCGGCATAGAGGAGAAGAGTAATGAGAACACCAGCAAGCTTGGTGCCCTTGCACCCTGCAGATTCCAGACACTCCTCTAGCTTATCGATGTATATGCCAAAAAGGGTAGGGGATAGGGGACACTGTTGCTTAACTCCAATATTTCATTTAATGTCTTTAGACCACCCCTCATTGGTCTTAAGCTTGGAAATGACGGTCTTGTAGAGATGGATCCCAATAATCCTTAGCTCAGGAGGGACCATGATCTCTTTAAGTCTCTCCCAAAGCTTATCTTGAGGGGCAGTGTCGAAAGCTTTTCTAAATTCCACAAAAAGACAGAATACACCGGCTTTACTAGCGACATTCCTCCACAATGATTCTAAGAGTGACAAGATAGTTAATAGTCGAGTGATGTCTCCTAAAACCAACTTCTCCTTTAGCCCTTTTTCCCTGGCTTTCAAGCCAAAGGCTAAGCTTCTCCAAAATGAGCCCATAAAGCTTGGCTAGGATATGGCTAGCCATAATGGTCCTGTAATTGGATGGAACACTCTTGTCCCCATTTTTAATATAGGTACAATAAGGCTTTGTGTCCAAAGCCGAGGGAAGCCATGCGTTACAACCAAATTTAGAAGCTTGTGGAGATAAGAAATGAGAATAAATCTTCCCATTTTAAGGATTTTAGCTTGGTATCCTTCAATATCTTTAGCTTTCTCATTGGCGAGCTTATTAATACCAAACTCAATGTCATCAAAAAACAAAATTTTATATTTATATATTTTATTAACTTTTATAATATGAAAATTACATTATTTACTTCTTAATATGTATAATTTAAATTTAAAATCCAAAAATGATATATTCTTATCCATTAATTAAACTCAAATCATTCATGGTTTTAAAAGAAAACTATTGCTTTTTTAGCTATATTAATTTCAAATTTATACACATAATCAATTCTTATAAAAGATTGAAGGTCTTGAAGGCTTTAAATTTGGTATTCAAATCACTTAAATTTTTTAAAATCTTGAATTTAAATCATAGTACATTTGGATTGTGATTTATAATCATTAATATAGTTGATCTAGTTGATCTAAAGCGTTGTGACCACACTAGAAGACAAATTCATATAAAAAATGCGCTTGTATTTCAGAGTCAGACCTGTGATGTAAATCATGTAAAGCAATATTCTCGATCTAGTTTTTAACATGGGCCTCGAGGGGCTAGTGCAGGGAAGTGGATAGGAGAAATTACAGACTGATCCGTTTACGATATATTTTATTAAACGATCATATCGGACTATCAGTAAATTGAATTAAAAAAATCTCCACATTAGTAGTGACTCCAACTATACCGTTGGTTGTATTGGCAATAGAATACCAATGGGATTTCTTTTGCATCAAAGAATTACCAATGTGTTCCAATGGCGCAGCGGAGGGAGTTCCTTCCTCTACTTTGTGCACAAAAAAACAGGATATTACATTGCTCGATCTCTAGGGTAGCCAGAATTTTGCAAAAAAGAGTGCTATGAGCGTAAAATATATCTTATATTGAATGTGGACCTACTAAAGCTTATTTTTATAGCCGTAGTCTAAGTAGAATGTTTTTTCGCCTTCAAAATCATGGAAATTTTGATAAGATTTTAAGAAAATCTGGCAGGGATTTCTGTAAATCTACGTTATAGCTATCAAACTTTAATATTTTGGGTGCCCTAGTGGTTTTTGATGGTGCTGAATCTATTTCCACCATCAAAATCATGATTCAAACACTATTAATATAAGATTTCTTAAATTTTTTGGGCTCGGATTCCGGCCAATTTTTGCCGTCTGGGCAATTCCTCCGTCTCGTTAGACAACTCCATTTTTATATATCTTATATTGAATGTGAACCTGCCAAAACTTACTTAGTTGTTTTTTCCTTATTTTTTATTCTAGTTATAATCTGACATAATTTAAAAAAAAAAAATTAGTTGTTTAAGAGGTAGAATTCTACTTTAAAAACAATTTATTTAATCATGTTTTTTAATCCATATTGATTTTTATAGACTTAACCACCATCATTATTATATAATAACAAGGGTTACATAGTAGTTAATACCTGAGATTTAGTTAAATAGTGTTTAATTAAACTTAAAAACAATAAAAACATGAATATTTCACCACAAAAATAAAACCATTATTAAAATATTTCATTGTTGAATGTCATCACCAAAAATTAAGAAATATGATTAACTAATATTATTTATATTAACATATATATATATATATATATATATATATATATATATTTTAACATATATGTTTATTATATATATTTGTGTGTTTTATTTTTTATTAATATATATAATTTTTATAATTAAATTTATTAAAGTATGTTTTGTTTTTTGTAAATTTAGCAGTACCTTTCCATTTTTCTATTTATCAAAATATAAGTAGGTTGTAACAGATCAAAACTCGATAACCTCAACTTGCTCGAAGGAAACCAGGTCTGTCGGCCATCTTAACGAGTTAAATGTCATCCAGTTTTGATATAGTTTTAATCTCCTATAAATTATTGATTCCATTCTATTATATCTACCAAAGTCTGACAGAAAACAGTAAATGTAAACGCTGTCTGCCAAAAGCATAAAACTTCAAAAAAAGAGAAATAGTGAATCAGTCATCTGAGGACTCGACCGCTGCTGGGTCTTTGACATTGGAGCCCGGCATGTCCACTTAATGCATAGTTTGTAGTTGCCTCTCGATTCTTCCTAGTCAAGCTGTTGCATGATGTTGAGAAATTCGAATGTCCTGAAGTTTCTTTTTGATATCCTGCAGAACTTAAACAACCTGTCGGTCTCCTCCCATTTCTTGAAAACTCATTACAACCTTTGCTAGAACACATTTAAGTGTCTAGTAAGTGTGAATAGATTGGTGAAAAAGGGACAATCGTCCTCTAGTATTCCCAGGATCAATAATGAGGTCCATTTCATTTTCCCGTGTTTCTATCTCTTCCTCTTTGTGGCCGCAATTTCTCTCCCATCCTTGAATGACAGTGCGGACTTGAGGGGGATTACCTGTAGTGTAGACTTCAAAAAGGTTCTCCATAACCCCTTTTTTGGATTTCATGCCTCGCTTGCAATGGGTTTGACCAGCTTCTGTTTTCCTTTTTCTCTGCCATGTTGTTTTGCAAACTTTCCTTTTGCCATTGTTGCTTGTCCACATACAAGTGAGAGTCTAATATGTCGCAGATTCTCAGATAGAGATTTGAAAGGATTTGTTTTTACTCTAGAGAAGCATGTATATGGCAAAAGAAAGTCAATAACAATTTTAATGTAACTGTAGGTAGGCCCCACTGCATTTCTTTTCCTGATGAGGGTGGTAGACATGGTATTTCTAAGACTAGACTGGAAAATGACAAGGTTCATATGACGTGATTCCAGAAACCTTAACCCACGAAGACTCAATTGTAGATTAAAAAAATAGAGTAGACTCAATTGCAGAATAAAATGATAGAGCAATCTCAACGAACGGAGGCTTTCACTAATCCCCCAGGTATTTCGACAACCAGGTTCTACCAAATAGACCCAGAATCCTTGTAGAAAGACTATTCTATGAACAGAGAAATGAAACAAAGAGTGTGAGATATAGCCACCGCCAACATAGATACCAGCCCTGTCCTACATGGCCATACTTGCAATCTCATATGCTTGAGATACATAAACCCTCTTAACACAAGACCTACCTAACACCCTTCTTAACATTGCATAATTATAACCCATAGCCAGCACAGAAGAAGAAGGTAAAATGACATGACAGGTGGTTTGAAAGCGAGGATTGACCACAAGAGTCGAGAAAAGCAGCGTAACAAATACGTTCTTCAAACAACGTAAAAAAATAGTAAACTGTAGATTCCTGGAATCATCGAGCTTGCAACTGACAAAACCAAACTGAAAAGTATACCAATAACTTAAAATGATTAAATAACCATAAGGAAGAGTTGTATGCAAACTCCGAAACATTCGGTTTCCATCCTTAAAATTAAAACAGGGGTCTCGAACACAGGAATTGCCCCTTGATGTAAGAATTCTGAGACGAACTGTGATAAAACTCAGCCAATTGACTTCAACAATCAAGTTAAGGAGATGGAGGAGACACAAAACATACCAGGTAGCCTGTAGACAACACGAACCTTCTTCCTTCGCCACTGCTCCTTCTCCCAACTACCATCTGAGAACAATGTTGCCTTTCCACCTTGCAACATGTCTTAACCCGCGTTCCCGATGACACTGCTTCCAAAATCCATTTAGCATTCTTCGATGGATTCCAGCTACTTCTACGACAGGCATTATGATCCAGCGTGTGACCATGCCCTGTCCCTTCATGCTGTTGCCCTTATACGAGATCTCCCATGTGGTGCATGCATGGCACCACGTGCCACCTCCACTAATCCCTGGTCCACCTCCGCGTGGCACCCCGATTGGGGCTCTTGGTCTCGAGAACTTTCCTTATCTCTATTGATAATGACCTGTAATGGGTGTGATTCAATATCCCATGCCCTGTCATATTCATTAATATCCACCTGGTGTCCATCGTGGCTGAAACCCCAGTTGGCTAAGTAATCTGCTGCCTCATTCCCAACTCTTCGCACATGCAATGGGATGAGGTATCCAATATCCTCAATAATCAAGCTGGTCTCGTGGATAAGTCTAGAAGTCATCCAGCTTTGGCTTATCTTCTCCCATGGGGTTCCTTGCTGCAGTTTTTGTAGTATTCCCGTTGCCATAGCCGAATCCCCTTCAACAATGAGTCTTTGATAGTTTTCTCGAACAACAATTGTGAGCCTTGTTTGACCACCATTAATTCTGCCTCATTATTGGTGGAAAACCCTAGCTCCATCGTATAAACTCTGTAGACAGAACCTTGGGAGTTCTGGAAGATTCCACCTGCTCCTGCATGTCCTGGGTTGCCCTTGGAGGCCCCATCGTAGTTTAGCTTTAGGAACCCTAGTTGCGGTACTTGGAACTTGTCTGAAGGATTTTGTGTGATCTGATTAAAAAATAATAATAAAATTTGACAAATTTCTTATTCTAGTCAAACTAGCGGTTTTTTCAATGGCTAGTTGGAGCTGTCCTTATCTATTTAAACAGGTTTCTTGATCAGATTGGTCATCTTGTCCTGATGATGAACCACACTTGCTAGTTCGAAACGCTAAGCAAAAATTTCTTACATGTGATTTTCACCGAAAATTCGTACACATTTTATGGATCACAGAAGCCAAATTCCTAATATTCAAAAACTAGTTCGAGCCTAAGGACATGAAAAGGATTTACGTAGTTCCTTGTTCCTCCGCTCCCCTCTAGCCTCGTTTTATGTTAGGTCTTTTGTTCCTTTATTTCTATTTTACTTCATTATATTAATAACCCCTAGCAATTTCTTTATTCATTATTACTATTCTTTAACCATTCTTAAGCCTTTATCCCTATTATTAATTTTTTTTTGCCATATTTTTATTAATTAATATAAATATACTCCTAAATTCTTTATTAATTTATAGTTCTTTGGATCCACTCTAAACCCTTTGATTTTATCTTACTTTATATATAAATAATAATGAAGAACTATTCTTAACTTCATAAATAATATCTATTTAATTAATTTAAGTCTTATTCTTGCTACATTATATATAATTAAGATAAATAAATAATAATTTTAAACTTATACTTTTACTATTAATTTTTTTTAACCAATTCTTAAAACTATGGACAATAATGCATTCTTGCTATTTATTCGTGAAGATGGATTTATTTTTTCACCTTGTAGTGAGATGAACCACATTACTTGGTTTATGCATCCTTGCTATTTATTACTAAAGGTAGATTGACTTTTTTACCTTGTTCTCACATGAACCACATTACTTGATTAGAAACTTCCAACAAATCTTAGTGATATGATTAATTAAAAAAACATACATCTACATTATAAATCACAAAATTATTAAATATAACTTGATTTCAAAAACATATACCTCTAACACAATTATATTTACAAATTATTTTATAATAGTAAAATACGAAAATACAAATAAAATATTTATGAGAAGTTGAATTTATCGGTTTAATCGCTGTATATGTGACTATCTCGATATATGTTTTCAATGTGTAAATATTTAAGCGACTGGAACGCCGCCGTGCAAAAGTCGGAAAGACTCCATTATGTGAACATATCCAAAAACGACCATTATATTTGTGACCAACTAAAAAACCCGGTGTAAAGAAAATCACGGAGTGCCTGTCTTTGATGTTCAACTTTCTAGAATTAATTTAATATTATTTAGTTATTGATTTTGTTAAATTATTAATCAAGTAAAAATACAATATTCAAATTTAAAAAAAAAAAATTTAATTCAAGTTGATTTAATTAAAGTATTAATAATAATACTGTAATGTTCAACTTTCTAGATTTAATTCAATATTATTTATTTATCTATTGGTTATATTAAATTACCTAATATCTTCCACTGATTTATATTATATCTCATATCATCCACGTATAAGACTAAGCATATTTCAACATATTCCTTTAACCTGAAATCTTAACTATCCATTTTATAAAAAATAAAAATTAATGAACTCCAATTCTAATTCCTAAACGTTGGCTTTCATTATTTACTGAATTCATCAGCATACCTAATTTGGAAACGGCCATTTTGTTTTAGCTGGTCCGAGGGCCAGCGCTAGGCCTGGAATTTGATGTTATATAACAAGGTTTTTTTAAATGTATTTGATTTTTGGAGGAAAAATATAAAAGTAATTGAAAAAACTTGAAATTATTTAAGCTATATGTTATTAATTTTAATTTTAATTAATGAGTGGTTTCAATTCTAATGAAACTTTTAAATTTTAATAAAATCAAGTTAAATAATTTGTTTAGTTTAAAAAAAACAGGTTTAGTTTTAAAAAAAGCACAATCAGGTTTATATTAGTAAAACTGTTTACATCTTCCAAGACATTTGCTAATGCTGGCACATAGTGCACGTGAACAGAAAAGAAAATCCAGACTATTTGTTTGGTTGAAAAAACTATTTCTGGTACCCATTCTTCGAAATATTGACATTTTTTACTTAGATATCATACATGTGTTTTGCAGATAATTTTTAATTTTTTTTTAAGTGCTATAGAGTACTATGAGGTAGTGTTTTTTTTTTTTTTTAATTAAGATATTTACTTTTAAGTGTATCTTTTAATTTGAAAATTACAATTTTCTATAAAATATAGATAAACATACATTAAAATTAAATAATTTCCATTTAATAAATAAATTTCAAATTTCAAACTCAATTTACCTTTACTCTTTTATATTAAAAAAGTGATATAAAGTTAAATTTTATATATCTTGTTATATATTTTGGACTATGCAAATATTAAAAGAGTAGTTTAAAGAGGCTATAAATTTGTGTGGAAAATAGTGGAAATTTTGGTATGATTTTTGTATAAATTTTGGAAAATATAGTTTACAATGGTCAAACTTTAAGATTTTGGGTGTCTATCAGATTTTTGATAGAGGTGAATCTATTTCCATCATTAAAAAACTATTCAAACACTCCTATGATCAATTTTTTTGAATTTTTTTTTTATTACACTCCATCAAAAAATATTTTGATAGATAAATTTATAGCCTTAATAAATACTAAAACTAAATCAGAAACCTACATCATCTGCAAATAGTCACTTTGTTACCTTCAATGCAAAGCCTAAGTGCATAGTCAATTCAATTAAAATATGACAAATTCAGCAATATAAAAGTTAACCTAACCCGTCAATCCAAAAGTTAGTTTACAATATCAAATGTTAATATAAAGTAGAAACATAGTAAGTTAGTTTACAATATCAAATTTAATGTAAAACAGAAACAACCTGGACGAAATTAATCCATGTAGAAACAACGTAAGTTAGTTTACAATATCAAATTTTAATGGATGATAAATTTAGTAGTTTAATTGTTTTATGTTTTGATTTTTTAAAATTTAATAATTTAATTTTAATAATAGTGTAAATAATTAAACTATTTTTTTCTTGATTAATATTGTGATAATTTAATTTTATTTGTCATTATTTTAATGGGAAGTTTTTGGGCTAGTGACCAAATTAAATAAATAATTAAATATATATTTAAAAAAAAATAGTAATTTTCATTAATATAAATAGTGAAAATTGCATATTATATATTCTATATATCATGTTAAAATTTAAGTGTTGTTGTAACAACAATCATCAAGATTAATACATATACAAAATATGAGTAAAAATATAGTGAATTAAGTCAAGTCCATGATGAGTCCATCTTTGTTGTAATGTGCCTATAAGTCTCATGTCTAATAAAGTGTTAAGTCAAAGAAAAAATAGAAACTTTGTCACTGATGTATTGATGGTGCCAATGCTCACATGCCAAATACCATATTGTTGTTGGGCTCCCTCTTTGGATAGTATGTTCTCTCCTTTTAAATATGATAACAAGAAATATAGTGAAAATGAGAAATAAAGAAATGGCTTCTCAGAGTGTGGGGCATGTAGAAATAAACAAATAAATATAATAAATCAATTTAGATGGTATTTAACCATTTTTTCTTAATATAAGAGCATTTATTTACTTTTATTTCATTTAACTATTATACATTATATATATATATATATATATATATATATATATATATATATATATATATATATTTTCTTTAAATTATAAATTAACATATATATATATATTATTGAGTATATATATATTTTTTATTTTGTTTGTATAAATCAACTAACTAATTATATAAATTAGTTTATATATATATATATATATATATAAACTTTTTTCATTATATCATAAGAATATTATATTGTGAAGAGTATTAAAAAAATATAAAATTAATCTCATTGAGACTAGATTTGTTGGCCTTCAAATGTGTGAAAGAGAAGCACCTTGTGTCACAAACCATGATGATCTACTACCCGTGTGAAAGAGAGCGCATCGTGGGTCCTAAATGATCTACTACCCCGTGTGAATTGAATATTTATGAGCCTTCAAGTTTCCATGAATAATTTGTTCGAGGGTCCTAAATGATGGTCACGTTGTAGAATCTTGGTGCTCTATGGGCTTCAATGCTGGTTGTTTCAATGGAATGAGTCCCCCCTCCACCTCACAACTAAGCAATGGTTCCGAGGAGACTCTCCACAATAAATGCAATTACCCCTCTGATCCTATAGTCATTTCCTAGCTCACCAAATTTGCCATCGTTCCTATTGCCCTCGATGATATACCAGATTCCATACATAGAGCAATGTAGAGCCACTTGAATTTTTAAGGGTTATATTAAATAGTTAGTTAGAAAAATATTATTTTAATATATGATATTAATTGTTTAGATTAACTTAAATAATAATTATTAGAAAAAAAAAAATGGTAACTAATTGAAATGATAGCTACTAAAATGTCTATAATAATATTTCAATAATTATAAAAAAATAAATTTAAATAATAATAAAAAATAACATAAATTGAATTCCCAATTTTAAACTATGGATAAACAATATAAGTTTTTGGTTAAAGATAAACTAATAGAAATGCGGTAGTCTAAAAAATTCACAGAAGAACTTAGAAATTCTAGTAAGATTTTGAAAAATTCTAGCAAAAATTTAGCAGAATCTTGTTTACAGTTGTTAAACTTCAGTATTTTGGGTGCCCTAATGGTTTTTGATAGTGCTAAATCCATTTCCACTATCAAAAATGCAATTCAAACACTCCAACTACTTGATTTTTTGAATTTTTTTTACCGGATTCCAGCAAAACACTGCCAGCCGAGCTATTCTGTTACATCGATAGACAACTCCAATAGAAATTCAAAGACAAATCTGAATGCGTAATAATAATTATTATATTATAAAATTTTATGATTACAATTATTCAATTATAAATTGAATAAAATATTTTAGCCATTACATTTTATTTTTTAATAATTTTTAATATTTTTAATAAAAATTAACCCATATATACTTTTATATTTTTAAAATAAAAATATATTTTTCATTCAATATTTATTTTATTCATATTTTAAAATTATAAATTGATTACAGGATGCATGTCTTTGGGATTAATTAAATCATTAGGATTTGGTTAACATTTCTAACAACATGTCTTTCAGATTAATCAAATTATTAGGATTTGGTCAACATTTCTAACCACATTGTGGTTCATCCTCAGGATAAAGTGAAAAACCCAATCGATCTTCAGAAATAAATAGCAAGGATGCATCATTTCCTAGGGAAAGCTGTTAAAAACTAGCCCTTAGTTAATTAGTTATAAAGATAAATGATATTCAAAAACCACTTCGAGCTTAAGGACATGAAAAGGGTTTACGTAGTTCCTTGTTCCTCCCCTCCCAGGTTTTCCCCTCCCAGGTTTACGTAGTTCCTTGTTCCTCCCCTCCCCTCTGGCCTCGTTTTGTGTTAGGTCTTTTGTTCCTTTATTTATATTTTACCTCATTATATTAATAACCCCTTAGAAATTTCTTTATTCATTATTAGTATTCTTTGACCATTCTTAATCCTTTATCCCTATTATTAACAATTTTTTTTGGCCATATTTTTATTAATTAATATAAATAAACTTCTAAATTATTTATTAATTTATAGTTCTTTGGATCCTACTCTAAACCCTTTGACTTTAGCTTACTTTATGTAAATAATAATTAAGAACTATTCTTAACTTCATAAATAATATCTATTTAAATAATTTAGGTATACATTATATATAATTAAGACAAATAAATAATAATTTTATGATTATATATATATATATATAGGATTTGTTGTATGCCATGATATAAATTTTTTATTTTTATCTTTTATTTTTTAAATATTAATTTTTTTAAAATTTTTTTTTATGTATTTATGAATTATAATTAATTTTTCTTATTTTAATTAATTATGATAAGTGATTTTTAATTTTAGAGTGTGTGTAGTTGATTTGAAATAACTGTATTAGTTTTGCTGTGCTAAGTGTTTTTTCAGTTTATAAACATATGCATAATTAGTTCATTAGTTTGCATAAGGATTGAGGTGTTTGTCCTTGGAATTTTAGATGATTTTTAGTGAATTAGAAGCATAAACAAAGCTTATATAACACTTAAAAGCAATGTAAAATAGAGAAATAAGTCACCACATGAAATTTACATAGTAGGCATGATGAAGCAGTTCACCCCTCCCGGGCTACATCTGCTGGTCCAACTCCGAATGGCATGTCCATCTTTCATTATGCTAAATTTTTTTCTATTACATGTATTTACAATGCTCTAATGGATTTTTTCTCTGCACCAATGGCTCCAGAATGCTCCAATTAGTAAAAAATGACTCTTCATTCACTCTGAATGGACGAAAATTAGGCCTCCTACACTTTTGCCTAGTTTCACCTAGTAAAACTCCACTAAAAGTGGAGAAATCCACTTAACTGGAGTCAGAATAGTCAATTCCGCTAATAAAGGCGTACCCACTATACTGACCACTGAATCCGACTGCATATTAAATGTTGCATTTGGGGTGGCCACATGCCAACCCCAAACCCGCAATTACAAAACCGTTGGGCAGAACCCACGGTGGAACTCCAGTTGGAAACTTGAGCTGCGGTTGAAAACGGTTGGTTAGCGCATAACTGCGCGGAGACTTAACGTTAAGTGGTTGCAATGTGATAACCTTGCAGAACCGCCGATGGGTTGAACTGTCGTGGGTTAGCGGAGACCACGGAGGCGATAGACCGTAGCCATGTGACAATGTAATGCGGTTGAAGCTGACGAGTATTTGAAACGCTAGCAGGTTGTTACGTTTAAACATTTAGTCGTGCCATGTGATATGAACACCACAGAACCACTGGCGAGTTGGGACCGCCAGCGGTTCCAACCCCCAAACGTGAACTCAATACAACATAAATTTACCCGCGACCCATAAGGTTAAGAATCAACATGTAGTGCAGACGTTAAGACCTGTGTGTGCCCGGCAGGAGGTCCGGGGTCCGATCCTTGCAGCCTCCAACAAAATTTTACACTACCATTTTAGGGACATGTGGCGGCCTCAAGGCTGGCCACGTGTCATCTTCTGATTGGCCCTCTCCAAACTCATTCGACCATTAGAATTTTGACACTTGTCAGCCTGCGGTTGGTTCTGAGGAAGGAATATTCCCTTTTTCTGATTGTACATCCACCCATTTGCTGACTGTGTGCCCAGTCAAACCTGGTCAAATTGTCCAAAATTTACCTATTTGGAATTTCGATCAAAATGCGATATCTCCCTCATACGAAATCGATTTTTTCGAACCGTTCATGGTGCCAGAATCAAGAAGATGATATCTACACAACCATCCTAGGTTCAACCCAATCCTGTAACTTTGAATTTTGAGCAAAATTTATGAACTCATGATCATTCCTCCCCATTGGGAAGCTTTTGGACCCCAAAAGACTTGATTACCTATTCAGTAAATGAGGGTACATCTCCCTCACCTTTCCAACCTCCATCCATTTTTCCTTGCTTGGTTTAGTGCCTTTGAGCCCAAATCAAAGGTAGTCAACGCTTCCCCTCTTTGATGCTCTTGTCCTTCTGTCAAGAATTGTATCTTCTTTGAGCTCATCTAGAAAGTCTGGAGAGAAATATTCAATAGAAGGTAGCTGAACATCACTTCCTTGATCATTGATCAAAGGTGGCTAATACAAGCATAAGTTTTCAACATTAACAACTGAATACATTGGCATATAAGAAGGAAAGTCCAGTTGGAATGCATTATTACCAACTTTCTCTATGATCTTGAAAGGACCATAGCAAATGGGTTTGAAATTTTTACCTTCCCCTTGCATCCTTACTTTGCTAATGTGCAACCATATCTCATCTCCCTCTTGAGATTTGTGATCAACTCGATGTTTGTCATGCCTCTCTTTGTATTTTCTTTAACTTTTCTCAAGCTGTTTTTGAACTTGTTGATGTATAATCTAAATTTGATCAATGAACTTTTGAGCCTTATCAATGTCACTATGGCCATCAATTGCAACATCCTTCCCAAATATGAAGTCTAATGGCGATTTTGGAAAATACCCAAAGCATACTTCAAAAGGTGATGTTTGTGTAGAAGAGTGCTTTTCCTAGTTTTAAGCGTGCTAAATATAATTCAATTGTTCATCCCACAACTTAGGATGTTTGTTGCAATATCCTCTCAATAGATGCACAATGGTTTTGTTCACCACCTCGGTTTGTCCATCTATTTGTGGATGAAAAGCGGTACTCTTTTTCAACTTTGTGTCCATAATTCTCCATAGATTTGACCAAAAATTCCCAATGAACCTGGAATCCCTGTCACTAACAATAGAAGTTGGCAATCCAAAATGAACCCAAACATGTTGAAAATAAAGTTCAGCATTTTGTTCAGCAGTAATGGTTTTCTTACATGGCATAAGTATACACATTTTACTGAATCTATCCACAACTACATAAATATAATCATGCTGCTTTCTTGACGTAGGTAGACCTCCAACAAAGTCCATGGAGACACTCTCCCATGGCCTTGATGGTATCGGTAGTGGTGTGTACAATCCAAGCTTCCTAGTAATAGGCTTACTTGTTGGACATAGAAAAACCTCTTATAAAACGTGACACATTATCTATCATGCGAGGCCAATAACAATATCTCTGTAGATGCCCCACCATTTTGCTTACCCCAAAGTGTCTAGCAATAAGAGATGAATGTGCTTCTCTCATGACACATAGCCTCTCTCCTTGTGGAATACATAGCTTTCCCAAATGAAAAAAAAAATTGTTATGCATGTGATAACATTTTTCTTCAACTTTATTCCCTTCACTCAAACTAGCATACACATCTTGAAAATCAATGTCATGTGCATATCGTTCTATGTAACTCACGTACAAAAGAATCATTTTTGAGTAAAGTAGATGCACTAATGACTGGTGTTGAAAGAATATCTGCAAATTTATTGAAAATACCTTTCTTGTACCTTATAACCAAGTGAAACTGTTGACGAAATCCCATCCACGTGAAATGTCTTGATTGCTGCAATTTTGTTTGTGACTGCAAGTACTGTAATGGTTGGTGATCGGTATGCACAATAGTATCTTTAACCATCAAGTAGTGTTTCCACTTCTTGACACTTTGTACCAACGCATATAGTTCTTTGTAATATGTAGGAAAATTAATCACAACACCATTAAAAGTTTCAGAATGAAAAGCAATAGGCTTACCATGTTGCAAAAGTACTGCACCCATGGCATAATCACTAGCATCGGTTTGAATCTCGAATGGCTGTCTCAAATTTGGTAATTCAAGGACTGGAGCTGAACTGATCTTGTCTTTTGTAATATTCCTATTTAAGGAAATTTATAAAACACGGGAATGGTACAACAATGGAATGTCTCCTTCATGAAAAATATTCGACAGTACATAAAATAACCGAAATGGCCTATGCAACATATAGAAATTAAACAGAGAAATCACTAAGCCATTTTATTATATCGGGAAGTTATAAGGAAATACAATACATGTGCAGGTGAGAGCACCCGAAACTTTCCCACGACAAAACAAAAGGGTATTCAAGAAATAACTGAGGAACGACAGTGCACCATTCTGCGTTCAAACAACTGGAATGTATTGCCGTATAGTAGCTATTGTGCTGCGACTGAAATAGACTCCCCGAGGTGTTACCACAATCTAGTCTAATGCCCTCAATAGACACGAGCTGTCTCTGCTACAATCTCCTGTCCTGAAAACCTCCAAAATGCTAACGACGCGGAACTTCCCACGAATGAATTGCGGACTCTCGACTCAGACTGCGCCCCCACCAATGATGCTGCTCTGTAACAAGTCCCAAACCCGATCCTCTGACAAAACAATGATAGAACTACCTCACCCGAGCAGGCACTCGTAGTCCCCCGGGGCTGAGGTTGAGATCTCCGCTTGGAGACACTCGGTGCACTAAACATTGCTGCAGACTGGCTAAACAGCCGACGTGCTCAAGTCTTAGCGACCAATAAAAATTTCATAAAATTCATCAACCCCCAAAAATGAGGAAGCTATCTCCCTTTTGTATGCGGCCTTCCTCTCGAACACTGGACTCCCTCCTTTCCCGCGTAGCTGAGATCCTCCTTTCCTGCGCAGCCCTTCTCGGCCCCCACGCTGCCAACTTCAGCCCGCGTACTTACCTCCGCGCGCTCGGTTGAGTCCACGACCTGCTCACGGTTGTTTGCAATTTACTAGAGGCGGAAAAATTGATCCGGATTGATATTCCAATTAGCTATTTGCTAATTGGGAATATTACAGTCTCCCCCGGCAAAATGTTGCTTGACCCCAAGCAATTGTAGTGATGGGTGCTGCAAGATCCTTTCACCTTCCCACGTAGCATCCTCATCCGGCAAGTTCTTCCACCTTACCAAGAACTCCCGGACTGTTCTATTCCGCAGCTGCTTCTCTCTGACATCGATGATGGCTTCCGGCTGCAGCACCAAATGCCCTTTGTCATCTGTGGGCGGGAGCTCCTCCGTCGCTATCACCTGTGATCCCAAAGCTTTCTTTAGGCACGATACATGGAAAATGTTATGAATTTTTCAGCCTTGGGGTAGCTCCAACTCATAAGCGACTTGTCCCACTCTGCGTATCACCCGGTAGGGTCCATAAAAGCGGGGCTTGAGCTTTTCCACCCCCTTTCGCTTCAGAGTGGACTGGCGGTATGGCTGTAGGCGCAAGTAGACCAAATCCCCTACTTCGAACTGTCTCTCCACTCGACCCTTGTCGGCATACAGCTTCTGCTGATTCTGCGCAGTGGCAATGTTATCCTTGAGAGCCCGGAGGATGTCCTGACTTTCCTGGATCCAATCCTTGGCCCTCGGAGCCTTGCTGGCACCAAACACAACATCAAAAAAAGACATAGCATGATAGCCATACAGTGCATAAAACGGAGACATACCGATAGAAATGTGATGTGTGGTGTTATAACAATACTCCCCTAGGTGCAGCCACTTCAGCCATGCTCTCTGCTGCCCGCTGATATAATTTCGCAAGTAGCCTTCCAGCCACTTGTTAACGCTCTTTGTCTGCCCATCTATCTGGGGGTGGTAGCTGGTGCTTGGCGTCAACTCCGTCCCCACCAACCGAAAGAGTTCCCGCCAAAACCCGCCCATGAAGCGGCTGTCCCGGTCACTGACAATGGTCTTGGGAAGACAATGCAACCTGAAGATGTCCCGGAAGAATAGCTCTGCCACCTGCGCAGCTGTATAGTGTGCGGATATGGCGAATAAATGTGCGTACTTCGTCAGCCGATCGACGACAATGAATATGCTATCCTTGCCCTGCACTACGGGAAATCCTGTAATGAAATCCATAGAAATATTTTCCCACTTCCCCTAGGGAATGGGAAGAGGTTGCAACAGTCCTGTTGGATGGTTCGTTTCTCCCTTGTTGCACTGGAAGAATTCTCACTCCCTAACATGCTAGAGTATGTCCCCTTTGAGGCCCTTCCACGCGAACCTCTCCCGGATTGTCCTGTAAGTCTTGATAAACCCCTGATGTCCGGCTAACGGTGAATCATGAGACACCTGAAGTATCTTCTTCTTGAGCTGGGAGCCCACAGTCAAGAAGACCCCGTCTCTGTAATAGATAATCTCATCTATCACCTTGTACTTATCGTCCGCCACCTGACCATCCAGAACCTCACAAGCGAACTTGTCCTTAGAGTACTCCACCAAGAGTTGAGCCCTCCAATCCGCCTCCCAACTCATTAGGGACAACGTAGCTGGTCTACGTGAAAGTGCATCAGCTACCAAATTGTTTTTCCCCCTAACATACTCGATGTCGAAATCATAAGCCTGAATTTTGCTGATCCACCTTTGCTGCCTCTCCTGAAGTTGTTTCTGCTCCAAAAAGAATCGGAGGCTGTTGTGATTCGTCCTCACCCTGAACCTGTTACCCACTAAGTACTGTCGGAATTTGGCTAACGCATGCATCACGTCTAGCATCTCCTTGTCATATATAGGATACATCCGCTCATGGGGAAGGAGCTTCTGGCTCTCATAAGCTATAGGGTGGCCGTCCTGCTTCAAAACTGCGCCGATCCCTTCTCTCGACGCATCACATTCCAAAACAAAAGGCTGCGTGAAATCTGGCAGCGCAAGCACTGGACAGCTGCTCATAACCTCCTTGAGCCTGTCGAAGACCCGCTACGCTATCTTCGACCAACCAAAGGCCCCCTTCTTTGTCAAATCTGTAAGCGGGGCTGCGAGCTGAGAGAAGTTCTTGATGAACTTCCGGTAATATGTGCAGATGCCAACAAATCCTCGAAGCTCCGTCACGTTCTTCGGCTCTGGCCAATCTCGGATGGCCTTGATATTTTCTTCGTGGACTCTTACTCCGTCCACTCCTATGATGTGTCCCAAATACAAAATCTCAGTCACCCCAAACTCACACTTGGAGAGATTGGCATAAAACCGTTGCTCTTCCAAGATATGCATCACGGCTTCAATGTGCTGGAGATGCTCCTCCCATGTCCTACTATATATCAATATATCATCGAAAAGACTAATACAAACTTCCTCAGGTGACTGCGGAAGATGTGGTTCATGCAAGACTGGAAGGTGGCGGGGGCATTGGTTAGCCCGAAAGGCATAACCAAGAACTCAAAGTGGCCGTAGTGGCACCTAAAAGCTGTTTTGGGTACGTCCTGCTCCCTCACTCTAATCTGGTGGTACCCAGATCTCAAATCAATCTTTGAGAAAAACTGTGCTCCCCTCAATTCATCCATTAGCTCATCGATCCTGGGTATAGGGTACCGATTCTTCAGGGTCTTTTTGTTCAAAGCCTTGTAATTGATGCACATTCGCAATGTACCATCCTTATTCTTTACTAAAACCACGGAGGAAGAAAAGGGGCTGGTGCTCGGTCGGATGTGCCTAAGAGCCAGTAGCTCCTGGATAGCCCGCTCAATCTCGTCCCGATAGGCCTTAGGGTGCCTATAGGGCGTGGTAATAATGGCCTGAATGCCCTGCTCCAGCTCTATCGTGTGCTCAAACCCCCGATCCGGTGGCCGACCCGGTGGTATATCTCCAAACACCGTGTCATACCTATCGAGGATATCAGGATGGACTGTCTGCCCAGCGGCCCCTGTCTCTGATGCCCGGAGCTCTACTGCCCACTCTATGTCTCCTTTCCGGAAAGTTGCCTCCATCCGGTGAGCCGAAACGACCTGAGGTGGGTAAGTGTGCATTCCACGTATCTTCTCATGCTTCTCTCTCTTCCTATCGTCCCACTCCATCTCCAAAGCCTCCCAATCCATGGTGACCTTCCCCAGAGTGATCAGCCATTGTACGCCCAAAACCACATTGGTGTTGGGTATGTGGACCACAAAGAAATGGTCGGTCACTGTGTAGGTGCCCATAGTTACTGCCATCTCCGGAACGTATCGCGCACACTGCATTGACTGATCTCCTGGGACCAATGTAGAAAATCCATCAAAGCTTTCTATCTGTATGCCCCTCCGCTCAACCATCTGTGCGTCGATGAAGTTGTGGGTTGCCCCACTGTCCACCAAAATTGAAACTCACTGCCCACGCACTGTCCCTCAGACGTGCAGTGTTAGATACTTAGGTACTTCTCGCAATGCTGCAAGGGTTCCCCCTGTGGGTGCGAAAGCTGCACCTCCCACTGTCGGTGGCCCATGATCTTGCGCTGCTTGCCTGTCTCCTGCCTCTCCATCCTCGTACTCCTTTTCTTCCCCACTACTCTCGGAGAAGACCTCTATAAAATGCGCCTTACCAGTCGCACATCTGTGCCTCGGTGCCCACGGCTCCTGACAGGTGAAGCATAACTTTTTCTTCCTCAATTCCCTCATGGCGTCATCATCTAATTGTCCCTTACCCGGATTCCCCTTGGGAGGCGGGGTCCTCATATCCTTCCCTCTCGGTGGGAAAACCTGCTTCTGGGGAAAAGGTGTTCTGGTCCTGGGCAATGCATCTTGCAGATCCCGGGTCCTGCCAATAGCGTCCTGAAGGGTGGATGGCCTCGTGGATCTGACCAATCCTCGAAGTGGCTCTGCTAACCCTTCGATGAACATGAATATCATTCGTGCCGCCGATAAATCGGGCACCCTCACTGAAAGCTTCAGGAAATCTGCAATATAGGTCTCGGGGCTTCCCGTCTATTTGAGTCTTGTTAGTTCAACAAAATGTTCCTCCGGATCCCTCCGGTCGAATCTCTCTATTAGTCTTCGGGTGAACTCGACATAAGTGGTCACAGTTGAATGCCCAAGTGTCACCATCCCATGGAACCACCAATTTTGAGCCTCACCATCCAGATGCAGTGTAGCCACCTTGATGGCCTCCGTCTCCGCCATCTGGTTGAGCTGGAAATATATGTCCAGCTTCTCCACCCAAGACCTTGCCGAACTACCTGATGAACCATCAAACGTAGGCAAATGATATCGGCTTGCTGAATGTTGGGTGTCTCCTTCATGACAGTGTCGGTGCCCTCTGTAATGGTCACGGGGCCTGTGGTCCCGTTTGAGTTGGACGAAATCTCTAAACAGAAGCGCCTCCCTGAACTCCTGCCCATATGTCTGGTATTTGGAAAAATAACCACCTACGTGGTCAGGCTCTAGTTCCTCTTGTGCTCCTGTCCCAATATCTGCACTTAGAAAAGTGGGCATAGTGGCACGAGTGGGGGCATGTGATAGCCTTGTGCGGGGTGGTAGCCTGCTCCTGCAGATGGTGGGATGTACCCGACCCCTCACCGACCGGGAAACCCCTCGGGGTTTCACGCTGTGTAGCTTCAACAGCGGTGAACCTCTGGCCCATCATCTCAATCTGTCGCGACAGATCTTGTACTGATTTGAGGAGGGCTTCCCCAAACTGTTTTGCATCGCTATCGTCCGCCATCATCTCTCTCTCTTCCGCGTCTATCCCCGGCGCCTCTGGTTCCGTGTCCAACACTCTAATACAATCCCCTTCTCCGTAGGTGTTTTCCAACCTATGCTCAATATCTCTGTATTTCCTACCTCTGTAGCAGATGCAGGGGTGTCCTTCTGATGACATAGACTACTCACTCCACAGGCTGAGCCAGAACCATGTTCTGATACCACTGTAATATTCCTATTTAAGGAAATTTATAAAACACGGGAATGGTATAGCAATGGAATGTCTCCTTCATGAAAAATATTCGATAGTACATAAAATAACCGAAATGGCCTATGCAACAGATAGACATTAAACAAAGAAATCACTAAGCCATTTTATTATATCGGGAAGTTATAAGGAAATACAATACATGTGCAGGTGAGAGCACCTGAAACTTGCCCATGGCAAAACAAAAGGGTATTCAAGAAATAAAAAAGGAACGACAGTGCACCGTTCTGCATTTAAACAGCTGGAATGTATTACCGTATAGTTGCTATCGTGCTGTGACTGAAACAGACTCCCCGAGGTGTTACCACAATCTGGTCTAATGCCCTCAATAGACACGGGCTGTCTCTGCTACAATCTCCAGTCCTGAAAACCTCCAAAATGATAACGACGCAGAACTTCCCACGAATGAACTGCGGACTCCCGACTCAGACTGCGCCGCCACCAATGATGCTGCTCTGCAACAAGTCCCAAACCCGATCCTCTGACAAAACAATGATAGAACTACCTCACCCGAGCAGGCACTCGTAGTCCCCCGGGGCTGAGGTTGAGATCTCCGCTCAGAGACACTTGGCGCACTAAACAGTGCTGCAGACTGGCTAAACAGCCGGCGTGCTCAAGTCTTAGCGACCAATAACAATTTCATAAAATTCATCAACCCCCAAAAATGAGGAAGCTATCTCCCTTTTCTATGCGGCCTTCCTCTCGAACACTGGACTCCCTCCTTTCCCGCGCAGTTGAGATCCTCCTTTCCCGCGCAACCCTTCTTAGACCCCATGCTACCAACTTCAGCCCACGTACTTGCCTCCGCGCGCTCGGTTGAGTCCACGACCCGCTCACGGTTGTTTGCAATTTACTAGAGGTGGAAAAATTGATCCGGATTGATATTCCAATTAGATATTTGCTAATTGGGAATATTACATCTTTTAAAGCTTAGAAAGCTTGCTGTTGTTTGCTTCCCCATTGGAAGCCTTTCTTCACACTTGTCACTGCATGCTTAGGAGCTACGATGGAAGACAAGTTAGCAATAAAATTTCTCCAATATTGAGCTACACCTAAGAAACTTCTTACCTCGGTTACTATTTTGGGTGTGGGCCAATTCACAATGGCTTCCACTTTAGAAGGATCAATTCTCAATTATCCTCCTCCTACAATATGTCCCAAATAGACCAAAGAAGTCTTTCTAAACTCACACTTTGGCATCTTAAGAAAACATTTCTCTTTCTTCAAAATATCAAGCACTCTATTCACATGCAAGACATGATCTTCTCTTGTTTTGTTGAAAATCAATATGTAATCTAAGTACATAATCAAAAATTCATCAAGGAATGGTCACAAAACACTATCCATAACTCGCATGAAAGTTGCCGGTGCATTACATAAACCAGAAGGCATAACTAGCCACTCAAAGAGTCCTTGTTTGGTTTTGAATGCAGTTTTCCATATATCACTTTATGCAATTCTTACTTGATGATATCCACTTCGTAGATCTAACTTAGTGAAATTTTTTTCTTCTTAAGCTGATTAAGAAAATCATCTATTCTTGGGAGTGGGTAACGATTTTTTACCGTAATCTTGTTCAAAGCTCGAAAATCTACACACATGCACCAAGTCCCATCTTTCTTTGGTATCAAGACTATGGGTAAACTGCATGGCGAGGTGATTGGCCTTATGATTCCTTTGTCCAAAATCTCTTTGATTTGCCTCTTTATTTCAACATTCTCCATTATCGACATGCGATACATACCGATGTTTGGAAGAGGACAATATTGCTGCAACTGAATCTCATGTTCAATCTCTCTTTTTAGAGGCAATTCTGTTGGCTCCTGAAACATCTCATGATGCGCATTAACCACATCATATAAGTCTGATTTCAACTTAGGATCACATCCCTCAAATGATTCATTATTAATATCAAGTTTAGGCTAATCATAAGAAGAACAAAATTCTTACTTGAATTTACCAGCCTCTTTACCTATCCAACATTTATTATAGAAATGTTTGTCTTCTTGCGATGTGATCTAAAAATGAACTCCTTGCCATATTTGAATAAATGATACTTGTTCTCATGGCGATAGAATATCCTTTCCTGTCATAAAAGTAAGGACTCCCTAATACAATACCAGTGATGTCAAGCAAAACCACATCTAATTCAACTGTGTCAACAAAATTTGCAGTGATTGCAAACCACAATATACATTTCTTTAAAACCTGTAGATTTGCATCCTTAAAAATCCAACCTAATGGATATGGTTTTAGATGTGGTATGGTCTCAAGGTAAGTTTCTTGACCAAGTCTTCAGAGATTAATTTTTCTTGTGACCCACTGTCAAATAATGTGTCAATTTTGGTATGCTTGGATATGACCCTCACATGAAACAGTTCAGTTCTTTCTTCTTCATTTGGAGTGTTTATGTGACAATTTGATGTACTGGTACTGGGTTTAGTTTCAATTTATTTTCCCTTCATGTTCTTCAATCCCATGGCTGTAATCTTAGATTCATCACCAGAGTCAGATCCTAAATCATTTTGAGCTGTAACTGCAATTTTCCGTTTCCCTTGTTATTGGGTTTCTTTGGCTTCATTTCAAGATATAATTTCCAACAATGAGTTTCATCATGGCCTTCTTTTGAACAATGTTTACAAACCACTTTTTCTCCCTATTTCTTAACAGATGCATTCTTTTTTTTTTTGACCTTTTGAGGTCTTTCCTTGGCTTTACCCTTAAAAGGTTTCTTTCTACCCTCTTCAGAAATGTTCTTCCCTCTAGCTTCTAGATGTGTGTCCTGAACACATACTTCAACTAGAATGGTGGAGTTAAACATCAAAATAATATGTTTAAGGTAGCTATGTAAGCCTCATATGTACTTGAGCAAAGTATCTTGGTTCTGCTAATCCACCCCTAATAAGAGCGCTCTTCTCCTAAATTCTTGGGTGTATTCTTGCACATTTTTTCCCTTTAATTACCTAAATTTCTGCCATTTCATGATGGATTTATGCATATGAGCTAATGGATAAAACTTTTGTTTAATAACAATAATGAAATATGACCATGATATAATAATCTTACCATGTTTCTTGATTTCCTCCTTTGTTTTGGCTTCCCACCAAACAAGTGCTGCACCTTCCATTATCAATGAAGCTAATTGAATTTTGGTATCATCATCTTGAAGGTTATGGATTCTCAAATATACCTCCAATTTCCTAATCCAATTATCAAGTTTTTATGCATTGACTTCACCATTAAATATTGGCAATTCAAACTTAACATCAAGTTTTAAAAAAGGACTTTTACTAGTGCCCTTTGACTTGTGTGGCTGATGTACTGAAGAAGAAGTAGAGGATGATGATGATGAGGGCAAGGATGATGGCTCTCCATTGCCTCCATTGCCTCCATTTCCCGTCTTTAAATTATCTTCATCATTGTGACCTCTTGAAGATCCTTGTCCTTCCTTGTGAATTTTGGATCCTTCTCCTTCTAGTCTCTCATTCCTTTCTTGATAAAGGATTCTAACCATCTTAGTCATGTCAAGAAATGCTTTCCTGAACACTCTTTCTTCCTCCTTGGGATCAACTTCTTCATGGATTTATCCTTCCTCGTGAGGCATGCTTAATGGAGCTTTTGCTTCTTTACGAGGTGAAGTACTAGGTGGTGGAGATTGTGGCAATCTTCCTCTCCTTTTCTTTGGCTCTTTTTGAGACCCTTCTGCTTCCGCCAATTTTCCTTCTCCTCTCTTGAGCTTGAGCCTTGTAAGCATCTAAAACTTGCAAATAGTTAAACAATTCTTTGCACTAAACAACACCAAAGAATAAACTCTAGCTCTGATACCAATATGATCTGAAATGACTGTATTAATTTTTTTGTGCTAAGTGTCTTTTCAGTTTATCAACATATGCATAATCAATTCATTAGTTTGCATAAGGATTGAGTTATTTGTCCATGAAATTGTAGATGATTTTTAGTGAATTAGAAGAATAAAACAAGATTAAATAACATTGAACAACAGTCTAAAATAGAGAAATAAGTGACCACATGAAATTTACACAACAGGCATGATGAAGCAGTACACCCCTCCTGGGCTACATCTGCTGGTCCAGCTCCCAATGACATGTCCATCTTTTATTATTCTCAAAATTTTGCTATTACATGTAGTTACAGTGATCTAATAACTATTTTATCTACACCAATGGATCCCAAATGCTCCAATTAGTCAAAAGTGACTCTTCATTCACTCTGAATGGGAAAAAATTGGGCCTCCTACACTTTTGCCCAGTTTCACCTAGGAAAACCCCACTAAAAGTGGAGAACTCCACTTAACTGGAGTTAGAATAGTAAATTCTACCAATAAAGGCACGACTGCTATACTGACCACTGAATCCGACTGCATATTAAATGTTGCGGTCAGGGTGGCCACATGCCAACCCCAAACCCACCATTACAAAACCGTTGGGCAGAACCCATAATGGAACTCCAGTTGGAAACTTGAACTACGGTTGAAAACGGTCGGTTAGTGCATAAAATGCGTGGAGACTTAACGTTAAGTGGTTGCAATGTGATAAACTTGCAAAACTGCCGATGGGTTAAACTATCTTCGGTTAGCGGAGACTGCGGAGGCGATAGACCGTAGCCATGTGACAATGTAACGCAGTTGAAATTGGCGGGTATTTGAAACAGGAGAGGGTTTTTACATTTAAACATTTAGTCATTCCATGTGATATGAACACCACGGAACCGCCGGCGGTTCTAACCCCCAAACGTGAACTCAATACAATATAAATTTAACCTGCGACCCATAAGGTTAAGAATCAACGTGTAGTGTGGATGGTAAGACCTGTGCATTCCCGGCAGGAAGTCCAGGGGTCAATTCCTGCGGCCTCCAAAAAAATTTTAAACTACCATTTCAGGGACGCGTGGAGGCCTTAGGGCTATCCACGTGTCACCTTCTAATTGGCCCTCTCCAAACTCATTCGACCATTAGAATTTCAACACTTGTCAACCTGCGGTTGGTTCTAAGGAAGGAATATTCCTTAGAATATTCCCTTTTGCTGACTGTACATCCACCCATTTTTTGACTATGCATCCCAGTCAAACCTGGTCAAACTGTCGAAAATTTACCTGTTTGGCATTTCGATCAGAACGCGATATCTCCCTCATACGACTTCGTTTTTTCGAACCGTTCACGACACCAGAATCAAGAATACAAGATCTACACAACCATCCTGGTTTCAACCCAATCCTGTAAATTTGAATTTTAAAAAAAATTTATGAACTCCTGATCAGTAGTAAAGTCTTTTCTCAGAGGTCCAAGGGCCACATTAATGTTACCCTATTTTATTGAAACTTTAAAAGTTTATTTTTACTACTTAAAATATTATGATTGTAAATTTGTAACAAACAAATGCAATAGAATAGATTGTGATCCTTTTTATAGATTTTTTTATGGTCATGACAAATAGGACATCATTTCTTCATTCGTTAATCATCACATACATTTCAATAACTCACAAAGACGTGGTTTATACTCCTTCGGGTTGTAAAACTCCAATTTTGGGGCGTTGTGAAAACTCCAATTTTGAGTTTCTACAAATCTACGTCGGAAGGTATGAAATATTGTGCATTGTGTATTATTGTTTTTGACTGGTGATGTTTGCTTAAAAAACTTGTAATATCTTATTTTATTTGTAATATATGAAAAGAGGATTACACTTCATACTGATAATTTTGATCATATATATTATTGGTTTTAAAGTGATCTAATTCAATATTAATATTATACAAAAAGGTGTACAAGCTTGATGGCTTGAGGCATGAAAGAAAGGGAACTATGACAAGCTAAGCATCTACAAACTCTCTCAAATTGTCTAAGTGATTACATAGAACAAGAACTAACAGTAATAATTATTTTTTTGTTTGTCAAGTTGTCTAAGTTTGACTTCGCGATTAACCCGTGGCTTGAGAAATCACAACCCAGGGGCATCTAAATCATCAAAATCACAAGGGGATCGCACCTGGCTTCAACCACACCAACCCTTAACATGACTCGATTTTTTCCCACAAAGATTTGAATCGGTGATCTTCACATCATGGAGTGACTTAACAATACACCCCATCACCATCTATTGTATGCCTTATGGGCATAAAAGTATAATATTAAAACTAAACTAATGAACAAAATAATGCTAATGAAAATAATTAGACAAAAGAGGGACATGATCAAAAGAAGGAAGTTCACGATGGGTCTATATGAGAGGATCCCTCTTATTCTTTGCCTTTTTTGGGTTGTTTATATTTTGGTTAATCCTTAATAATAATTAGGTTGGAGCTAGTGCCTTGTAAAGTGGAAATGTTTATAAGCTCTACCATTTCCTCCTAGTTGGATTCTTCTCCATAGACCTTAAATATGAGTCTAAAGGCTACCTTGTAAATTATGGTGAACTCATTATCCAATCTTATGATCCTATTCATTAATCCTAGTCCATGCAATTTTTGATTCTCTAAAACAATGGAAAAAGAGGTTTTAGTGAGGTAGTATCTATCTATCTATATATATATATATATATATATATATATATATATATATATATATATATATATATATATATATAGAGAGAGAGAGAGAGAGAGAGATATATATATATATATATAGAGAGAGAGATATATATATATATATATATATATATATATATATATATATATATATATATATATATATATATATATATATATATATCTATATATAGAGAGAGAGAGAGAGAGAGAGAGAGAGAGAGATTTGTATTTCCCAATATCAGTGAGATGTGTATTTAAAAATATGTAAAATATTGGTCCATAAATAAAATAATTCAATACTTATCTTGAGCAAAGTATTTCAATGTGAATTGTGTATAATATTAAAAATATTTTGTAGTTAAAACATTTTAACTAGTTTTTTACTCAAAATAACCTTGAAATGTGCATAATATGATTACAAATAAAATAATTCAATTGCTATGTTGAGTGAAATATTTCAATAAAAACATATACATAATATATAAAGTAATTGTAATTATTTTATAATTAAAACATTTTATAGATGTGCTTCATATAATTATTTTTATATTCAATATAAATTCAAGATGTGAGCCTTTCTTCAAATTTTACACTTAAAAAAATTACATTAAAACATAGATAAGTCTTCCAAAATACAAGTCATCAAATTCATAATGTGATTATCTTAAACCTACAAAAATAAACGTTGATACATTTAACAAATCAACCATCAAATGACAAAGGCAATGACATAAATAAAGCCTTGTAAAGTTATTTTACGTCTTATTAACATCCAAGCAAATAGAAAAAGTAATGAAGTCCGAATTTATCTATCAATGGATACGACGTGACATACTTGATCCCTATTGATTCTTTACAAATTCAAAATTAAAATATATATATACTAATTCTTATTAAAATGGTTTTGAAAATTAAACAATTACCAATAAAAAATAACACATTTTTAAAATTTATGAGTTGCACATTTAAAATTTATACCATTTTTTAATATCTCTTAGGATTCTTCCCACCAAATACCCTTAATCTAAATAGAGAACCATAACGAAAAATGGAATATTCAAGATAATTTAAAGAACATATAAATAATTATGATTTTTTTTTTTTTACATTTGAAACATATACAAGTCACCAAAATGATGAAGTGGTTATCATAAACAAACACAAATAAAAATTGATACATTTAAAAAATCAATCATCAAAGTGGAAAAGGTAATGTCATAATTAAAGCTTACAACATGTTATTGTGCGTCTTATTAGCTCCCAAGCGGAAAAAAATAATAATGAAGTATGGCTTTATTTATCAATGGCTGCGACCTAATCTACAACTAGCGTATATACCATATCTATAGTAGAGATGCATCATACATAGGGAACCTCTCTATTTGTGGCAAGAATTTGTGTTTAGTGTTTCTTTTGCCTTTCGATGAGTTATAGGGAGAAAGGTATGTAGGTCACCTTAGAGAAGCATTCAATGCACCCAAACTCATCCAAATAGAAGGACCTCTTGCATCCTGTTATATAAGTAGAAAATTAGAAGAGCAGACATGGTGGACAGATTATAGACAAAATAATTCATATATTACATACTTCAAATCACATAGATACATCACATATTTATGGTGCTTGTGAGATCCAATCAATTCCAAATGTGAATAGGGAGGTTGAGATATTCTCTCAACACCCACCTACAAATTTGTAACCAATTCTAAACTGAGCATGGAAGAATTATCTTCCAAGTCTCTCCCTTAATTCTTACATGCACAATTACAATACATATTATAACATTAAAACTGATCTCTGTCTAACTGGTCTTCATCATCAACTCTACCCACTCTGTAGTCTTCTGGACTTTGCTCTTTCTTTCTCCACATTTTCAAGCTTAAATTTTGACTCATTTAAAGTAAACCTTCTTCTGACCATCAATGATGAACTTTCCAAGATCAATAATATTGACAACTCGACTCGTCGGGGCTTCTGTGATAAGAGATGACAAGTAATGAACCATCCTATGGACCAATCACCATATGTTGGATATTTCACTTTCGACTATCCATCAGTTGATAGGAAAATGGTCTAAATAATGAATGTGTTTAAAAGATGATCTAACATATTAACCTGTTTCAAACACATGGATCTCATACTGTAACCTGTAGCCGTTGTTTCTGAGTGCCAAGAACAAAAAACCATAATAGTATAAACACAATCAAACTAGCGATGCCTTCAAGGGTTTTTGAGTGCCAAGAACCACTAGTTTGAATTATGCAATACTGCTCAATAGTTGATTATGCATAAAATATAAATTATATACAACATACATCACTTATCGCTTAAAAAAGTTTGACAGGTTCTGCATCTTCCATTTACGAACCAAAAAATATAATTTTAATATCATACAAACTACATCAACACTCCCAAAAGCCTAGTGGTAAATGACCCTTCTAATGTAATGAATCTAGCTAAACCATAGACAAAATGAAAGAAACATGCTTCCAATCATTGTAGAAGAAACGATTCAAACTTTTGAAGAGAATTGCAGATCTTGTTCGCTTCCACACTTATAAGGAAGGATTAGCCATCATGTACTAATATACTTATTTACATGTCCTATTTCTAGACTATCCATCAGTTACTAGGAAAATGGTCTAAATACTGAATGTGTTTAAAAGCTGATCTAACAACTTAACCTGCTTCATACACATGGATGTCATACTATAACCTGTAGCCGTTGTTCAGGGGTTTCTGAGCACCAAGAACAAAAAACCATAATAGTATAAACATAATCAAACTAATGATGCGTTCAAGGGTTTTTGAGTGTTACGAACCACTAATTTGAATTATGAAACATCGTTCAATAGTTGATTATGCACCAAATATAAATTATATATAACATACATCATTTTTCTCTTACAAAAGTTTGAGATGTTCTGAATCTTCCATTTACGAACCAAAAAATATAATTTTAATATCACACAAACTACATCAACACTCCCAAAAACCTAGTGGTAAATGACCATTATGATGTAATGAATCTATCTAAAGCATAGAAAAAATGAAAGAAACATGCTTCCAATCATTGCAGAAGAAAAGATTCAAACTTTTAAAGAGAATTGCAGATCTCATTCGCTTCCACACCTACAAAAACAACTGAAAATTTACTGACAGCTTCCACAACTGTTAGAGCAACATCTAGTTCACAATATCTATTAAGAAAATATGATATCAAATCATCTTTGTGTTGTTCCTTTTGCTTCACTTGGAAGAAAGAAAAATGTATTTCATCACTACCGAGCACGGATATTACATTACCTATGTCGTTTAGAACAAATGCCTTTTGAATTCACTAGGTTTCGATTTGTGTCTCGTCATCTATCCACAAAGTGAAAGGAAGTTTTCCATCCAATGGAGGATCCAATAACTCCGAATCTCCTTCTAGTATTAGAACTACAGTTCCCATTGAAGTCATCAATGCCTAATTGTTCTGAATACACCACAACACTATTTTTATCAATTGATACACTACATCCATGTCCTATGGACTGTTCAATTTTAGTCCACTATTAATTAGTTCCTCCATCTTCCCCTACGTCACCTTACGGAAAGCAATATACAAAAGATAACAGTATCTGAATCTCGAGAGTTATCCATGTTCTTGCTCCCCGTGATAATTTCTGGCAACACCATTTCGTAGTTGCACACATCTCTCTTATGAATCCTCTCATGATGTCGAACCAATTGGAAGTGAAAGGTTATAAATAAAATTGTGCTTCCTCCTCCAAGAACATCAGGCAGATTCAAGATCCTCTCCCTTGCACCTAATCAAATGAAAACCTTCTTGCACACAACACACAACAATTCATATGCTGCTACAAATTTCTTACAAACATAATAATACAAAGAAAAACATATGGAAATCTAACATGTACTAATATACTTATTTACAAGGAAGGATTAGTCATCATGGCCCTACATCTTCTTGGATCTCCCTAGAGGGATTTAAGCCAGAGCTAGCTCTGTTACTAAGTAGAGAATTAGAAGAGAAGACATGGTGGAAAAGTTTCACAAAAAATAATTTGTATATTACTCACTTCAAAATCACATGGACACATCACATATTTATGGTGCTTGTGAGATCCAACCAATTCCAAATATAAATTGGGAGGTTGAAATATTCTCTCAACATCCATCTACAATTCTGCAACCAATTCTAAACTGAGCATGGAAGAATTATCTTCCAAGTATATATTGATCCATATTACATGGCATTAATGGCCCTAAACACACATAAAAACATCATACAATTGCACAATTAGTAACAAATCATTCACTTAATTAATGAAATAGAGATCAACGGATCATACAACAATTAATTCAAGCTTTTGAACTTTGTTTAACCAAAAAAATCTATTCGAAATGTTGTGGCTGGAGAAAAACATTCAACGGTATCTAAATTGACGATGTCGACGTTTCTTGTGAGTCTTCTACGTTTTTTCCATAGGCACACTCATTGTCTATGGTATTTACAGAAGATAGTAGGAAGAGGTTGAAAAGGAAAATGCTCAACACTAATACGAGCTTCAATTGATATTAACAAAAAAAAGAAAAGAAAAATTCTAGAGAGAAATAAATGAAGCAAGAATGATATACGACGGTAAAGAGCCAAGATCATTGTCTATGGCTGTTACAGGATATGAGGGAAAAAATGCAAATTAAAAAAACTAATATGAGCTTCTAAAGGAAAAACATCTAGAAAGAGAATGAGTGGAGGTGAAATTATAAATATAGATACCTTGGCAGGAATTAAATATGAAATGGCAGGCTACATGAAACACTGATTAAGACCAAGAATTTGACGTTCCACATAACATTTTCACCCATTTAAATCAATTTTCATAATTCATAGTAAGAATATAATATTTTAGTAAGTATTGGTTGTGAATGGTGTCATAGTTCACAAGAGGAGCTTCAGGCTCAAGTTCTAGCACTCAATCTGTGAGTCCAAATCTGGATCAATGAAACCAATCACACTTCACTTCTTCTAGTTAAAATCCTAGGCAATCACACTTCACTTCCTTTGGTGATGAAGGAGGCAGTCCAAGGCTGGTGCCCCAAATACACAATCGAGTCCACATCCACTAGCCAATAGCATTTCATAGCATCGATGGGGAGTTGGCAGAGGTCACAGTTGGTCATCACCCAATGGACCTGTGACCAAGGATTCTCGGATGTATCCTCCAAAGCTCCACCATTGATCAATTCCAAATTTGAGGGGATTCTCATAACTGTCTTGGATACAAATCCAACCCCCATGGCCCACAAAAACTCCATTGAGCCACACATTGTGTTGCCAAATATTTGAAGAAGTAAATTCACATGCATGGACACACCCATTGAAATGCAATATGAAATAGTTAACCCTCATTATAATAACAATGGAATTATGTTCATGTGACATGTCTCAACAATGGAAGTCTATTCATGTGATGTGGCTCTACAGAACCCTTTCTGATCAGTCTTTGAAAGCCCAAAAAGGCATAGTGCACTATCTCTTTGATTCTTCTCATAGGATGCTATCGCCATGTGTTTCCATGCTGATACATATATGAATGAATCCACTAAGATTGATGGTACAAATTATGTTAACTGGAAATTTAAGTTGTTAAAAGTATTGGAAGGTTATCATTTATTGTTAATTATAAGTGGGGATGAGACCAAAGCCATTGGTGCTGCCACTATTTCAGAATGGGAGAAATAAGTGTTGGGACAAATACTGAGAGGGGGGGTGAATCAGTATTTTGAGCTGACTGAAAACTTTTTACTTTTTCTTTGAGAAAATTTCCATACGCGGTTTTTATGAAATGAACTAGCGTATGCACGCGGAAATATAGAAGGAAACTAACGTATACTGATTTATCTTTCAGATTTAGAGAATCAGTCTTTTAAACAGATTTAGCAGTTATGAATAAGGCTAGATAATCAGAAGTTATGAGAAGTAAACAACAGTATAAAGCATCACACACATGAACACCAATATTTAAGGTGGAAACCCAAATCGGGAGAAAACCACCGCTGCTGTCGTCTTTGTCTTCAATATTTATTATATAGAAAACCTTTTACAACATTGTACTGATGCAGACTTATACCAGTACGTAGGCTTCTACCTGCAGAAGGCTGCAACCTTCTCTCATTTTCCAGCTACAACTGGAAGGGAGCTCCAACCCCCTGATCTCGTTTACCAGCCTCTCCTGGAAAGGAGCTTTGACCCCCTGACTTCAACACCAGCTTCTACTGGCTGAAAGCTTCTACTTTCATACTGAAGGCTTCAACCCTCAGATCTACTACAGACCACGTTTCATCAATTTTCATACTGGATCAAAACAACTTCAATACAACCCCTTAACATCAACAACCATACATTACCCAAAACTTCAATCAGAACAACAATACCAATGTAGCCAGAATATAATAAATAACCCAGACTTCAGAGTAGATAATCAGATACACATTCAACCTTGAACAACCATTAGTTTAGATACCATACACTGTTTTTATTTACTGAACCCACGTACATATGCGCTTTTATGCACACCAACCTGCGTATGCTTCAGTGCATTCTCATCTTTATATTCTGAATTAATACGCGACTTTTCTTTATCGAATCCACGTATACACGCGCTTTTCCTTTCACCAACTAGCGTATAACTCTGTGTATGATTTCTTTCAGATTTGTTCAGACTCATATTCAGATCTGAAATCAGATTTCTGTTCAAACAATCTATCATCCATGCAGAACTGTTTAGATAGTCATTCTTCCCTCATCATGTTTTCTCAATCATTGATTAGATTTTTTCATTATCATATCAGCATCATACATCATATTCAATCAACCCAGAACTTCAAGTAGACTTCATTGACCGACAGTAGAGAGAAAACATAAATCATAGAAGTAATATCTGTAAATAAGCTTCGGAAACCCTAACTTCCATACGCGCCTTTTATTAAGGGAACCCGCGTATATACGCGCTTTTACCGAGACAAACTAGCGTATAGATCTGTAAAAGATAAACTTTGCAGAACAGACCAGATCTATAAACTTACCCAGATTTCTTCAATTTCTTCATCAGTCTTGCGCCTGGTCTTCACCATTTCTTTTGCAGATCATCCTAGAGATTCATCATTTCTAGATCTAGAGATCTTGAACCTTCATCATATCCATCGGTGCATCATAGATTCAGATCTATCAATTAAGAACAGAGTTCAACCATGCAGATATTCCTTAGAGGAATTTATTCATCAACAACCCTTACACATGCACACTTTGCACTATGATCTTCTTCTTCTTAAATAGATTTAGCTTTTACCAATACCATGAGCCAAAACCACACAACTTCCGATGGTATTCTTGGATGGAATCAAATAAACCATACAATGCTCAATATTGTGTGCCAAAACCATGGTAATGCCCCTTGGTATTATAAATTTGTAGTGCAAAAGGGCATACGCGACTTGGGATGTACTTATCCGCGTGCATACACGACTTGGCCTTTACAAACTCGCGTATACATTGTGAAATATCTTATTCATCATTACTCTGGCACTTACTGGAATTTATTTCTTTGTTACTTCTGAACTTCTCTGTAGATACATCAGATTTACATAATTAACAAATAGGTTGCTATCCAAATACAACTCATCAGTTCAGTTTCCATCAAGGACAACTTCACCAAGTAGGTTTCCATCAAGGACAACATATTGCATCATATTGCCAACAATCTCCCCCTTTGGACTTGATGGAAACCATGATGGTGTTTGATCACCACAACAGATAGATACATTGATTATAACCATTATTGAAACACCATTATTCAAACACCATGATACTCTCCCCCTTTGACATCAAGGGCAAAGAGCGGATGAAAACCAAAACAAGGTTTTTCTTCTCTTGTAGAAAGAAGAGCTCTGTAGATCTGATGTGCACTGAAGTTACCATGCTCCCCCTGAGTTCACGCTGAATCTTCAAACATATTTTTCAATGAAGAACATGACTCTATGACCTTTCCTATCACCAAGGACTCATACTTACATCAATGATCCAACCAAGTGGATTCATATGTGACTCAAGTACCCAACCAAGTGGGTTTACACATTTTGACTCAACTACCCAACCAAGTGGGTTTACTAATTTGAAGAAGTCCTTACATGACTGAATATAACAATTTACATCATGGGTCTCAACATGACCTTTTCATCAAGATATAGAAATAACTTATACAATCAAGACCAAAGAATCTCAAGCATGAGATCAGACCACAGAAAATAATTAGAATGCCAACAATGCATCCTTTCCATATGACCAAAGCTCCCCCTTAGCTTGTACATCCTGAACACTTTCAATAGCAAATCATCAAGGCATCTTCATCAAATATCATAGAATGAAACAGAAATATGAGAGCTGAAACGTCACCAGAGATACCCAACAACACCACAGTTGTGCTGAAGAATGCTGACCCAGAAAATTTTTGTCAGCAAACACTCATACGCGGTTTTCTGTCTCTAAACTCGCGTATATATGCGACTGTCCTTCAGGAAATACACGTATCCAATTTAATCTTCTGAATTTAAGCAGATCTGATCTTCTGAGAGGCAGAGACAACTCCCAACTTCTGTTTGAGATATTCGAACGCTTCCCTGGGTAAAGGTTTGGTAAATATATCAGCAGCTTGTTCTTTGGAGGGAACATACTCCAACTTCACCTTTTGTTCAAGCACTTGTTCACGTAAGAAGTGATACTTGATGGGAATGTGCTTGGTCTTGGAATGCATAATAGGATTATTTGAGATACTGATGGCACTTGTATTATCACACATAATGGAGATAGGAGGTGAACATTTGATTTGAATGTCTTGTAAGGTTTGCATCATCCAAAGAAGTTGAGTGCAACATGATGCGGCAGCCACATATTCTGCTTCTGCTGTAGATAAGGCAATATAGCTTTGATTCTTGCTGAACCAAGATACTAACCGGGGCCCCATATAGAATGCACCACCACTAGTGCTTTTCCGATCATCAACATTTCCAGCCCAATCTGCATCAATGTAAGCATGAAGAGTGAGATCAACATTCTTTGGATACCATAGTCCAAAGTCTTGAGTTCCTTGTAGATATTTGAATATTCTTTTGACAGCCTGAAGGTGAGACTCTTTTGGATTAGCTTGGAATCGTCCAACAATCCCAATTGCATGCATAATGTCTGGTCTAGTCCCAGTGAGATAAAGTAGACTTCCTATCATAGATCTGTATTCTGGTTGATTCACCGTGGGAGAATCATCATGAGAACTGAGATTACATCCGGTTATCATTGGTGTACTTACAGTTTTGCACTCTTCCATGCCATACTTCTTCAGAATTTGCTTAAGGTATTTTTCTTGTGATAAGAATATACCATCTGTAGTTTGATGCACTTGCAAGCCAAGAAAGAATGTTAGTTCCCCAAGTAAAGACATTTCAAATTCTTGCTGCATGACAGAAGCAAATTTCCGACTCATAGATTCTTCATTACTTCCAAAAATGATATCATCAACATATACAACCACAATCAATAGTTTATCATTTTCAATTTTTGTGTATAAGTTGCTATCAACAGACCCTTTTGAAAATCCTTGTTGATGAAGATATTTGTCAAGACAATAATACCATGCCCTTGGAGCTTGTTTGAGACCATATAGAGCCTTTTTAAGTCTACAAACAAGTTTTTCATCATTTCCCAAAATGAATCCTTCTGGTTGTTCTATATAAACTTCTTCTTCTAGATCACCATTGAGAAAAGGAGATTCAACATCCATTTGATAAAATTTGATTTGTTGGAAGCTTGAAAAAGCAAGAAGCATTCTTATGACTTCAAGTCTAGCTACATGAGCAAAAGTTTCTTCAAAGTCTATACCTTCTTGTTGAGCATACCCCTTGCAAACAAGTCTAGCTTAATTTCTTATAACATCCCCATTCTCATTTAACTTGTTTTTGAATATCCATTTAGTTCCAATGACATTTTTGTCATGAGGTCTTGGTACTAATTCCCAAGTGTGATTCTTTTCAATTTGATCAAGCTCTTCATTCATGGCTTGAATCCAACATTCATCTTTGCTAGCTTGATTGACATTATGTGGTTCAATAGTGGATAGAAATGCCAGATAGCTAGAAGATTCCACAAGAGTCCTTCTTGTTTGTACACCTGATTCCTTTTCTCCTAAAATTTGAGATTCTGGATGATTCTTTTGAACATATCTGGATGGATCTTTTTCAGATAAATCATTTTCGGGTTCTTCATTGGGTTCACTGTCTATATCATTTCTATTTGATGTAGAAGGATATATGTCATCATCGTCTTCATCTGTTGTTTGTTTTTCTTCTTTTGGAGTTGCAGGAGACTCATCAATAACAACATCAATACATGAATCAACAATCTTCCGAAGTATTTTATTGTAACATTTATATGCTCTACTCCTAGAGGAGTAACCAAGAAGTATTCCTTCATCTGCTCTGGGTTAAAACTTGCCAAGTTTTTCATCATTATTTTTGATAAAGCATTTTCTTCCAAAAACTCTAAAATGCTTCACAGTGGGAGGATTACCATACCAGAGTTCGTTTGGAGTTTTATCACTGTTTACACGAACATGTGCCTTGTTAAGAATATTTACCGCTGTATGTGCTGCTTCTCCCCAAAATGTGTCAGGTGTTTTGGAATCATCAAGCATAGCTCTAGCCATTTTTTGAACTGTTCTATTCATTCTTTCTGCTACGCCATTTTGTTGTGGAGTGCCAGCTACAGTAAACTATCTTTTTATGCCATGTTGTTCAAAAAATTCTAGGAATTCATCTGAAGTATATTCTCCTCCTCGATCAGATCTAAGACACTTGTTTTTTAGATCTAATTCATTTTCAACCAGTGCTTTGAAGATCTGAAATTTCTCAAATGTTTCATCTTTGTGTTTAAGCAACCCAATCCAACACATCCTAGAGAAATCATCAATAGATAAGATATATTATTGTTCACCACGTGGTGAATTTTTCCTCACAGGTCCACATATGTCAGTATGAATGAGTTCAAGAGGCTTACTTGATGATCCTTCCTTGGCATTAAATTTCACTCTGGTTTGCTTACCGAATTGGCAAGATTTGCATATGATACTTTTAGGTAGAGTAATATTGGGAAGATCACGAACAACTTTAAGTCTGCTTGATTTGTTGATTTGAGAGAAGCTTAGATGCCCCAACCTTCTATGCCATAGCCAGTTTTCTGAAGATTTACTCAAGTAACATTGTTCTTTTCAGTTCTTCAATACATTCAGGTTGCTTGGAGTTCTTTTTCCTTTTATAATTTTTTTACCTGTATCAAGATCACGTACCACACATTATTTTGAACTAAAGACAACTTCAGTTCCTTGATCACACATTTTACTTACACTTAACAGGTTATGCTTTAATCCATCCACATACATGACATTATTAGCTTTCACCTTTTCTTTTAGGAAAACAGACCCTTTTCCCTTAATGATGGTAGGAGTATCATTTCCAAATGTAACATTCTTTTCTTTTTCTAGTGCACTATATGCAAGAAGTTTGTTTTTGTCACCTGTCATGTGTTTTGAGCATCCACTATCAATGTACCATTGATTTTCTTCACCTTCTGCAAATGAAGCTATGCCACAATTTTCAACCTGTAATTCCTTCTTTTTCCACACTTTGGAGCTTGAAGGAAACTGCTCTTTTGGCTGGACTTTGCTCCTGCATTCAGATTCTTCATGGCCAAAGTTATTGCAATAAGCACATTCAACTTCATTTTGAAGAGGAGAAAAGTTGTTATAGGTATTCTTCTTTGTTCCAATATCACTCCTTTTCTTTCTTGCTTCTCTTGTCATGATGGTTTTATATGCAACACATTGAACAGCTTTATGACCAAAATTGTGACATGAGAAACATTGTCCATTGAAGAAGAAATTTCTGCGATCATGAAATCTTCTACTTGAATTTACCTGTTGATTGGTGTTTCTTTGAAAGGTATTCCTGTTAGTTTTATTTGAATTGAGATGGTCATGCTTTACCTGTAAAGAATCTTTATTCCCTTGCTGAGTGGCAGAATGTTGTATACTAGTTGTAGCTGCTTTTAGATAATTTGGTGTTGAAGCCTGAGAATATTCTCCGATATATCCAAGACCTGTCTTTATAAGAGGAGAACGTTGTAACTTGATCATCTCATCTAAGGTTTCAGATCCTTTAGCAAATCTAAGATTCAAAGTCTTCACTCAATTTCTTTTCTTAGACTTACTATTTCACATTCTAATTTCTCATTGTGTTTCTCCTTTTCTTCAAGCTGATTTTTTAGAGTTTCTATGGATATTTTACTTTCTTCTAAGCACATTTTACTTTATTCTAAGCATATTTTGAGTTGATTGAATTCATCAAGAAAATCGTTTTCTTCTAAAGCATCCATAAAAGTATCTTTTTCTTCTCTAGATTCTTTTTCAAATGCCATGAGAAGTCTAAGATCTTGTTCACATTCTTCTTCACTGTCAGATAACCCATCACTGTCTTCATGAGTATAGTAAATTTTTCTAGTGCTAAACCGATTCTTATTCCTTCTTGCTACTTCCTTCCCTTTTTCATGTGTTTCTTTGTAAGGACACTTAGCAGCATAATAACCAACTCTTCCACAAGCAAACCATTTGAAAGGAAGCTTACCTCTGAACCGTCCTGTGCCAAGTTGGAGTTTCTTTACAAAATTTACCTCATCTTCTTCTGAGATATGTTGAAAATGCAACAAGATGATGGAGCTTAGTGAAATGAAGTCGCCTTCACTAAGTGGGCCCGCAGGCTATTTTTGGCGCAAAGTCTATTTTTAGACATATGGATCATGAATTACATGAGTTGCGGATCTTTATTTATGGATGATTGGTCGAGTTGGTAAAAATAGATGGACCTACATTTTTAGACATTGGGCGGTTTCTATTTTAGGCTAGGGCTAAAAATAGAACGATCAATGTGTAAACATAATAATATTTAGACTATAAACATTATCTTACCTCTTGGAGCACTTTAGTTTGATGCTTGGATGTGGCACATGCGGCGACAAAAGGAAATACGCTTTTCCTAAGGGTTAGTTGAGCTATTGCATGGTTGACTTCGGTTAGAACTCAAGTGGCGAGTTTGGTGGAGTTGATGAGACGATTGGTGGAGTTGTGTTCGTTTAACTTAGTTGAACTAGATGAATTTAGTCTGCTTGAAAAATACACTAGTGATGAGTGGTGTGAATTAATTAATAATTAATTCACCTAATTGTGCTCATAAATCAACTACATGATCATTGGTTAAACGCAATGCATGGATGATTCGGTGGAGACCAGTGTTAGAGGTGGGTGAAAGGGTGAGTCTACTATCATTTGTGACTATTGGCTGTGCATGAGATTTGCACACACATTGATGGAGATTGCCAATGAGGATTGCGCAGTTGGAGCTAGTGGGATTCGAAGTTGGATCTCATTCATTACTCACTTGGATTGCGCAGTAGAGGCAGGCAGAATTGTGGAGGGGATTTGAACCTGTGACTTGTTCATCTTCATAACTAGTTTCGTGTGTAGCATTGAGATAGTGCTGAGAGCTGTGAGAGCTTTGTGCTATGTATTGTTACATGTTCTCTATCATTATAATATACAAATAGTTGGGGGTTTTTAGCTATTTCTTTCCCCATTACATCCTGTGTTGATATGTGTGCTTGATTATGTTTTTAATGAGTTCATGTGACTGCTTTCTACTTCCGCATATTGATGATCAATTGTAGAAGAGGTTATGTATTATGCATGAAGCTTAAATAGTGTGTAATCAGGATAATCTCGGTGAATAATTCAGCAAATTATTCAAATTTCTACAAGATATATCCTGATCCTTCTGTCTCTTGTACTTCTTTCCCTTTTGTAGAAACTCTAAAGACGACTTCTTTGACTTCAGATGGTCCTCCTCTTCTCATTTCACATGCAGTTAGTATGCCATGAAGTTGCATCACAGTAAGATTTTGAAGTTTCTTCTTTTCTTCAAGAGCAGAAACTTTTGACTTAAATTTTGCCGTTAGTGATCTTAAAACTTTCTCAACCAAAGTAGATTCGGTTATTGTTTCTCCCAGATTTCTCATACGATTTACAATATCATCAAGACGTAAAAATAAACTGGCAATGCTCTCCTCATTATGCATTTTTAGATTTTCATATTGAATTCTGAGAGTTTGGAGTTTAGAACTTTTTACCTTTGCATCACCTTCATAACTTAGAATGATTTTGTCCCATATTGCCTTTCTTGTATCTAGCTGCATGACTTTGACAAATTCTGATTCAGTTAGAGTTCCCAATAGAGCATTGACCACTTTTGCATTTGTTTCATAATTCTTTCTTTCCGTTGGATCTGTTGGAACTGTGGTTGGATATTGATATCCTCCTTCAACAATAGCCCATACATCTGCTCCCAGAGACTGAAGATAGGATCTCATCCTAGTTTTCCAGAAGATTAAATTGTTTCCGTTGAAGAGTAGAGGCCTGATAGATGCTGTTCCATCTTGATTGCTCATCTTGATTGATATTCCTTCTAGTGGCTAAGATTTTTCAGAAGGACCTGCTTTGATACCAATTGTTGGGAAAAATACTGAGAGGGGGGGTGAATCAGTATTTTGAGCTGACTGAAAACTTTTTACTTTTTCTTTGAGTAGATTTCCATACGCGGTTTTTATGAACTGAACTAGCGTATGCACGCGGAAATATAGAAGGAAACTAGTGTATACTGATTTATCTTTCAGATTTAGAGAATCAGTCTTTTAAACAGATTTAGCAGTTATGAATAAGGCTAGATAATCAGAAGTTATGAGCAGTAAACAACAGTATAAAGCATCACACACATGAACACCAATATTTAAGGTGGAAACCCAAATCGGGAGAAAACCACTGCTGCTGTCATCTCTGTCTTCAATCTTTATTATATAGAAAACCTTTTACAACATTGTACTGATGCATAATTATACCAATATGCAGGCTTCTACCTGCAGAAGGTTGCAACCTTCTCTCGTTTTCTAGCTACAACTGGAAGGTAGCTCCAACCCCCTGATCTCATTTACCAGCCTCTCCTGTAAGGGAGCTTCGACCCCCTGACTTCAACACCAGCTTCTACTGGATGAAAGCTTCTACTTTCATACTGAAGGCTTCAACCCTCAGATCTACTGCAGACCATGTTTCATCAATTTTCATACTGGATCAAAACAGCTTCAATACAACCCATTAACATCAACAACCATACATTACCCAAAATTTCAATCAGAACAGAAATACCACTGTAGCCAGAATATAAGAAATAACCTAGACTTCAGAGTAGATAATCAGATACACATTCAACCTTGAACAACCATTAGTTTAGATACCATACACTATTTTTATTTACTGAACCCACTACATACGCGCTTTTCTGCACACCAACCTGCATATGCTTCAGTGCATACTCATATTTATATTTTGAATTAATATGCGAATTTTCTTTATCGAATCCGCGTATACACGCGCTTTTCCTTTCACCAACTAGCGTATAACTCTGTGTATGCTTTCTTTCAGATTTTGTTCAGACTCATATTCATATCTGAAATCAAATTTCTGTTCAGACAATCTATCATCCATGCAGAACTGTTTAGACAATCATTCTTCCCTCATCATGTTTTCTCAATCATTGATTAGATTTGTTCATTATCATATTAGCAGCATACATCATATTCAATCAACCCAGAACTTCAAGTAGACTTCATTGACCGACAATAGAGAGAAAACAGAAATCACAAAAGTAATATCTGTAAATAAGCTTCAGAAACCCTAACTTCCATACGTGCCTTTTATTAAGGGAACCCGCGTATATACGCGCTTTTACTGAGACAAACTAGCAAATAGATCTGTAAAAGATAAACTTTGCAGAACAGACCAGATCTATAAACTTACCCAAATTTCTTCAATTTCTTCGTCAGTCTTGCGCCTGGTCTTCATCATTTCTTTTGCAGATCATCCTAGAGATTCATCATTTCTAGATCTAGAGATCTTGAACCTTCATCATATCCATCGGTGCATCATAGATTCAAATCTATCAATTAAGAACAGAGTTCAACCATGCAGATATTCCTTACAGGAATTTATTCATCAACAACCCTTACACATGCACACTTTGCACTATGATCTTCTTCTTCTTAAATATATTTAGCTTTTACCAATACCATGAGCCAAAACCACACAAATTCCGATGGTATTCTTGGACGGAATCAAATAAACCATAAAACGCTCAATATTGTGTGCCAAAACCATGGTAATGCCCCTTGGTATTATAAATTTGTAGCGCAAAAGGGCATACGTGACTTGGGACGTACTTATCCGCGTGCATACGCGACTTGGCCTTTACAAACTCGCGTATACATTGTGAAATATCTTATTCATCATTACTCTGGCACTTACTGGAATTTATTTCTTTGTTACTTCTGAACTGGTCTGTAGATACATCAGATTTACAGCATTAACAAATAGGTTGCTATCCAAAGACAACTCATCAAGTCAGTTTCCATCAAGGACAACTTCACCAAGTAGGTTTCCATCAAGGACAACATATTGCATCATATTGCCAACAATAAGAACTGAAAGAAAAGGTGTTGCTGTAAAGGATAATATTATTCATAATGTTAATGATTGCAAGACATTAAAAGAAACATGGGATGTGCTCAAGTGTTTTATGAAAAAATGAATACAAACTAGATCTTATTATTGAAGACTAAGCTTTTGTCTACAAAAATGGAAGCAAATGAAAATATAAGCATTTTCATTTCCCATGTCAAATATCTAAGTGATAAGTTAGGATATATTGGTGAAATGGTTTCCAATACTGACTTGGTCACCATTACATTGAAAGGCTTAGTGTGATATTATCAAAACTTTATTTCAAGTCTTTTACCGAGAGTAAAGCCCCCTAAATTCATGAATTGGCACATATTCTTCTCCAAGAGGAAGAGAGGATGGAAACATTTGAATTAGGATTTAATATATCAGATTTGGCATTGGTGGCCAAGGGTTAAAAACCATTCAGAGATAAGACATGGGACAAAAATAAATGAGTAAAGTTTCAAATAATGATGATAATGATAAGAGAAATGATGATTTTTATTATTGTAGTGAACCTGAGAAACACTCTAAATATTGATATAAAATAAAATATAATAATTCTAAACAAAGAAACAAAAATAATAATGGAAAATTTGTGGACAAAGAAACCTCAATCAATAATGGATTTATAAATCTTAGATTGTTTGTTTCTAATGTTGCATTGTTTGTGGAGACCGATGACATGAATGATTGGTTCATTTATTTTGGTGCACCACTTCATATGGCTCGTAATAAGGATTGGTTTGATGAATATTATGACAAAATTGATGTAACATGTTTTTATCTTTGGGATAAAAATCACTTAAAGTTCAAGGTTATGGAGTAATAGGTGTGAACTTAATTAATGGACAAGAGAGACATATCCATAATGTGATGTATGTTCCTAGTATCAAAAAGAATTTAATTTATGTTTCTAATATTGCTGATCAAGGTTTAAAAGTGGAATTTGTTAAATCACAATGTGTTGTTAAAGAAATCCATGACCACTACAGAGTTATGCCGTAGGTACCAAAGTTGGAGGATTGTATAAGCTGGATGTGACTAGGATAGGTCATCAAGCATTAAAATATACAACAATGTCAACATAAGAGTTATGGCATCAAATATATGGACATTTATTCACAATGATTTAATTGTACTAAAAAATAAAACAATGGCTAAATGTCTTCCTATTATGAATAATGGCCAGTTGAATGTGAAGCATGTGCGCATGGCAAGCAACATAGAGAGGAATTTCATGGACATAAAGAGAAACGACAGAGGTGAATACTTGAATTGATTCATATTGATGTATGTGGACCTATCCAAACTATATCTCTTGTTGGAGAATGCCATTTTCTTATTTTTGTTGATGATGGATCAAGGTATACTTGGTTATATTTCATAAGAAAGAATAACCATGTTTTTTAGTACTTTAAAGAATTAAATAATAAGACGGAAAAAAACCCTGGAAAATGCATAAAAATCTCAAATATGATTAGGAAGGAGAATATAAATCAAGAGGATTTAATCATGAAAATCAATGGGATTATAAAATAGTTTATAGTGCCACATACACCACAATAAAATGGAATGTGCACATACTGTGCTTCAATAAAAAAATGTATCTAATGGTTTTTGGGCTGAATCCATTAATAGATTTGTTTAGTTGAAAAATAAGTGTCCAACTAAAAGTTTAGATCTTAAAAAACCTTTTGAATAATTTATAGGTATAACCAAAAAGTGAGTCATTGAATAACTTTTGGATGTAAGGAATTTTCTCATATTACAAAAGATGAAAGAAGAAAACTTGGCAAAATCAATCAAGTGCACATTTATTGGTCATCATGATGATAAAAAAGCATACAACTTGTTTGATCCTAGTTTACATATATTTCATGCAAGTAGGGATGGTGGTGTTTCATGAGAATGCAAATGAAGGTAATAAAATGAATAATACCAATGTATGGAATGATATTGATGATTATGATAAAATAGATATAAGTGTTGAGTAGGAACAAGAGCAAGCACAAGAATAGGTACTAGTTCAAGAGTAAGAAGCATCAAACAATTACAACATGCCAAGAAGAGGAGAAGAATATGAAAGAAGGAAAACTACAAGAAGGTCATCACATCAAATTCAGACACATATAAACATAAAAATTATGCATTGATGTCTCATGTAATGAATGTTGTAGAACCTTCAAGTTATGAAGAAGCTAAATAATATAAAGAATGGGGAGATGCAATGAATGAACAATATAACTCTATAATGAAGAATCACACATGGGAATTAATAGAATTTACTAAAAATAAAAATAAAGTTCCCATAGGATGCAAATGGTTGTACAAATCCAAGTTTAATGTTGATGGAAATATTGATAAGTATAAAGTTAAAATGGTTGAAAAATGATATTTATAAAATAAAGGAATTGATTGTGAAGATACCTTTGCACTTGTAGCTATGTTGAACAAAATTAGAATCATGATTGCATTAGCTACAAAATATAATTATAAAATTCATCAAGTAAATGTCAAATATGTTTTTTTGAATGGTGATTTAAAAGAGGAAGTTTGTTTGGTTCAACTTTAAAGGTTTGTAAAGAAGGGATAAGAACATCTTGTTTGCAGGTCAAAGAAAACTTTATATGGTTTAAAACAATCATCCAAATCTTGATATGTGAAATTTGATTCTTTCTTTTATGAGAAATGTTTTTTGAGAAGAAAAAATGGTCCTAAACTATACATCAAGAAATATGAAGTATACATAAGGAATAATAACATCTTGTTTGCAGGTTAAATAAAACTTTATATGGTTTAAAACAAGCACCCAGATCTTGGTATGCGAAATTTGACTCTTTCTTTTATGAGAAAGGTTTTGTGAGTAGAAAAAGTGATCCTAACCTATACATACTAACAAGAAGTGCATCCATGTTGATTGATGATATTAAAACTAAGTTGTCACATGTATTTGATATGAAGGATCTTGGTGAATTGAATTACTATTTAGGTTCTAAAGTTTGAAGGGAATCTAGTAAGGCATTGATCACACAAACAAAATATACAAGGGAAATAATTAAAAGGTTCAATATGATTGAGTGCAAGGAAGTATCTACTCCTTTTGAAAAGAATTTTAAATTGTATAATGATGATGGAACTAAAGAGTTGAATGGAACTGTGTATCATTAGTTGGTGGGAATTTTGAACCATGTTAAGTCCCTATATTAATAGTGTAGCCCCCTTTATTGTTATTATTGTACCCCTGTAATCCCCATATTGTTATTATTCTGCCCTTACATTATTATTGTTAGGTCGTCTAGGATTACATTGTGGCCCACTAGGATTACATTATGGCCCCATGGACTCCTATATATAGAAAGGAGGTTTTGTAAATTGTATCATCCAAGAATTGTTCATTTATGTAATGTATTGGAGGTTGCCCCCTTGAAGTGGCTTATTTATAAGACATTGATATCTTTTTTTCTTCTATTTTTGGAGCTGGTTACACAACATTTATCTCTTTTATTCTCTTTTTGGAGCTGGTTACACAACATTTGGTATCAGAGCGATATTGGTTACACAACATTTGGTATCTCAAATGTTGTGTAACCAGCTCCAAAAATAGAAGAAAAAAAGATATCAACGCCTTATAAATAAGCCACTTCGAGGGGGAAACCTCCAATACATTACATAAATGAACAATTCTTGGATGATACAATTTACAAAACCTCCTTTCTATATATAGGAGTCCATGGGGCCATAATGTAATCCTAGTGGGCCACAATGTAATCCTAGCCGACCCAACAATAATAATGTAAGGGCACAATAATAACAATATGGGGGTTACAGGGGTACAATAATAACAATAAGGGGGGCTACACTAACATAATAAGGGGATACACTATTAATATAGGGACTTAACATGCCCCTCTCCTTCAAACAAGTGTTGTCCTCAACGCTTGATTATTTCTTGATGCTTCTGTATAAAATTCTCATCCTCCCATGTGAAATATTCTACAGGAAAGTTCTTCCACTTGCTGAGATACTCTAAAATTGATCGTACTTGTCGATTTCTTGTTTCTATGACTGCTTCATAACTTCTTTCGATGTCATGTTGATCTTCTTGTCGTTTCATTAGATTCTGCACCAAAGTTGGGTTATCCTTTGAGAGTTGGAGAACTTGTTGTTGATGCTCGATGTGATCTTCCATTAATTTATCATCCATATTTGCTATTATTTGATCCTTCAAACCATCCAACTTAGCCTCCATTTCTACTTTTAAACCATCTATTTCATCTTCAATTGCTCTTCGTAAGATCGAAACTTGTTGCACTTGGTACTGTAATTTTGATATCTCATACTACAACTCTTCCTTTTCATGCGTCATAGTATAGCTTTTTGAGGGATTAATGGGTATGGAATTATTTTTTGGAGGCATTATAGAACCCAATACTGATAAAAATTCTAAAATATGCACTTGGAATCACTTCAATTTATTTTTCAAACAAATGTTATGCAATTTTAAAAACCAGATACACACCTTTCTCTTTATTTTGAGGAGCTAGATATTGAAATTAAATTATCTCTATAATTGCAGATCCTCAATATCTGAAATTCAGCCTTGTATTATTCCTCTAAAGCTTCTTTCAAATGCCACAGGTGTGACCTGATTTGGATTCTCCAAGACAAAGTTGTGTCCAATCTCCCACAATGACCTAATTCTGGACTGGTTCAGTAGAGCGAACTTGTATGGCTTTCCACGTGTCACTGTTTCATTTTTTGTCTTTGAAATTGATAGACAAGAAACTGCAGTCTGTGTACTTGTGACAACTTTTTACGGCACTCCAATACGATGCCCAGAGAGAGAGTTATTGAAATTTTCCCACGATCACCTCTTTGAGATGTAATTCAGGAGCCTGAAAAAGCACTACCTTCCACAGATCATATCTCAAAAAATATTGCGAACCAAGATGTAAAATTTTTTGACTACTTTCCTCAAGATTTCAGCTTTGCACCATACGAATGTCATATTCTGAACCTTCGTAGAAAATTTTTTATAGTGAAAATTCCACGATGACCTGTTTAGGAGCCTGAAAAAAGACCTAACTTCCACAGATCATATCTCCGAACATATTGCGAACCAAGCTCTGAAATTTTTAGACAAGCTTCCTCAGGATTTCGGATTCGCACCCTAAAAATTTCAGCTTCTGAAACTTCGTAGAAAAACAGTTATAGTGAAAATGCCACGATGACCTTTTTGGAGTAGCGAAACCCTAGAATCCAAAGCTCTGATACCAAATGTTGTGTAACCAGCTCCAAAAATAGAAGAAAAAAAGATATCAACGCCTTATAAATAAGCCACTTCGAGGGGGCAACCTCCAATACATTACATAAATGAACAATTCTTGGATGATACAATTTACAAAACCTCCTTTCTATATATAGGAGTCCATTGGGCCATAATGTAATTCTAGTGGGCCACAATGTAATCCTATCTGACCTAACAATAATAGTGTAAGGGCAGAATAATAACAATATGGGGGTTATAGGGGTAAAATAATAAAAATAAGGGGGGCTACACTAACATAATAAGGGGCTACACTATTAATATAGTGACTTAACAAACTACCTCACCATTAACATGCCAAATATAACATATTTTGTTAGCATCCTTAGTTAGTTCATGGTCAAGCCATGTGAAAGCCACTATAAAGTAGTAAATAAAGTCCTTCAATATGTAAAAGGAGAACTTAATTTTGGTGTTATATATACTAATGAATATGATTTTGAGTTGGAAGGTTTCTCTGATTCAGTTTTGGCTGGAAATCTTGATGACATAAAATAAAATTCTGGATATGCATACAATATAGGATTAGGGATCATATCATGGAGCAATAAGAAACAACCAACTATTTCATTGTCGTATGCAGAAGTTGAATACAAAGCCTTGAACAATGCAGCTTGTGAAGTTGTTTGGTTAAGGACGATTAACGAATATGTGGGAGAAAAACAAAGAAGTTCAACAAGCCTCAAATGTGACAACCAAATCTCCATTAAGTTGGAACAAAATATATTGAAGTCCAACACCATTTTACAAGGGAAACGATACAATCAAATGAGATTCACTTATTCTATTGTAATCCAAGTGAAATTGTAACTAAAATCTCTACCAATGCTCTTGGAAAGATGAACTTTGAAATATGTAGACAAAAACTAACCATTATGAAAAATCCATTTCTCCATTAAGGGGGGGCGGTGTTAGAATAATGTAGAAATGGAGTGTTCTAGAATCGTGAGTTGTTTGGTTGATGAGTTGTCCTGTGATGCATTGTACTTGTACGTTTTTGAGCTAGTTTACTTCATATTTAGTGTTACGAGTTGGTTTCTTTGTTGTCTATGCTATTGTATATTTTTAGAATACTGGATCCAATTTCTTAGGATCTAGAATGTCTGAGATTTGTCTAAAAGTCTCTATATATCTAATGGTTGATTAAGTATTTGAGAAATATATTTTGATCTCACTTGTTGTGAGACTATGTGATTTATTCTACATTTTACTTCTCTTATTCTTATTTGTTTTCTATTAGTAGGTTTTCAGTAGAATTTTATAATTTCTAGACTTTTTCATTTCACGATGTCATGACTATTTTTTTTCCTTTTTATGTTTTTGGTTGCATTTTGAGCCTTAGAAATATTAATATAATATAAAAAAATATGTAATACAAAACTAATTTGGTAGTTGAATACATTTACATAAAACATGAACTAACAGACAAATACCCATCCTAACATTTTCATTTGAAAAGAAAAATATATTTGAAATTCCATGCCCGCTGATCATAAAAAAGGAAACACTATGAAATTTTGAATATTGAATCCTTATACTTTTACTTGAAAGGGTATCCAGAAGTAGCTTAGAGGAGTACACATATTTATAAATGGTAAAGTCTAAAGTCTAATTGTTTTATTTATGTTTTTATCTTTGTAATATTCCTTCGACGCGTTTAAAATATTGTCAATGATTAATGAAAATCAATGTTCATAGAATAACATGTTTAAAAACAATTGCCCTAAAGAATAGTTATGATTCGGTTTGCAACTAATCCAAGGAGTATGAAACAATTATGTTTGATTATTTTTTTTCTCTTCTCCAGGGGTTGGTTCAAGAGATGGATATCATTTTATTAAAGGGGATTATCATTGTTTTATTTTTGCTCAAAACTTGTCAGTGTTTATAGTTGGGGTCAATGATAATTACTATCAAGCCATTTTCCATGAATATTTTTTTATTTTTTTTAAACTATGGTGAATCGATAACTTTTTGGACTAATCTAAAAAAGAGTCCCCCGAATCAATTCTCCATAAACATTTTAAGTTGTTAGGGATGTTTTCGTTGAAAGGATAGGGGATCTGTCTGTGTATCTCATTCATTGTTATAATACGCCGGTATGAGGTAGTGGGCCAACCCTGGCGTGGTTGAAAGATCGATCATGTAATTTTCTTGCAGCCCGACGACAAAGATGGAAGAAGACATCTCTTCGATGCTACTCGTTCCTTCTGTATTCTTTTATTCCCTAAGAGGAACTTGAGAAGAGATTTACGTAATATTCTAAAATAACTTTGGGTGAAGCCACAAATGGAAGGATTCCATGCTACTGGAGTTTTGGAAATCATTATTTTTCTCCTCCTCCACGGTATGTTGAACATCATTTCTTTGTGCCAGTGAGGTATCATTATTTTTCTCCTCCGGTATATTGAACATCATGTCTTTGTGCCATTGAGGTATGTGAGTTAATTTTTTTAACTCTTTAAAATATTTGAGGTATGTGAGTTAATTTTTTTAACTCTTTAAAATAATTTTCATAATCATAAGTTCTTAAGAACTAAATAGTTAAATTCTTGAAAAATATTTAAAAAATTTCATGGTTCGAAGATAAGTTTATGAGTTTTTTTAAAAAGTTTCATAAAATTTTGTGCATACATATATATGAATCTAAATTATATATATATATATATATATATATAGTCATTTGAAAGAGCTCTAGGAAAAGAATACTTGAAAAACTTGCACATAAAAAAATATAAATACATGTCATATCTTGCAAAGAAAAAATATATACTAAAAGAATAATTTCTTGGAAAAAGACTTAATTTTTTGGAAAAAGACTTCGTGTTAATTTCTCATAGAAGGAATATATGTTTACTTTTTCTACTATTTTGAAAAGAGAGATGTGTGTTTGCATGTAGGAAAGAGTGGCTTCTATGTACTTGATTTCTTGAAAAATAAATATGTTTTAGCATGCAAGATTTAGTTATCTTTCTTTGGAAAAAAATATGTGTTTGGCATGTAAGTAAAATAACTACAAACGTTAATTTATTGTGGAAATAACAAGTAGTTTCATGCAAGGAATAATAACTATTATGCTAGCTTTATTTTGGAATATAGCAATGTTTTGCATGTAAAATAGCTATTGCAAATAAATCTCCTTTGGGAATGAGGATGTTGGAAAGAATAGGCAGTTGCATGCACAAGAATACTATCTATTATGCTAGTTATATTTTGGAAAAGAATAGGAAATCACATACATACGAATATTATTTATTGTATAAGTTCTTTTTGGAAGAGAATACATATTGCATATACAAATAAATAACCGAGGGCTAGTTTCTTTTGAATAAATTTGTATATGCATGAATATCAAGCTAATATGTTAGTATCCTTTTAAAGAATATGGATAGTTGTAGTGTTTTGTCTTTGGAAAAGAATGTGTGTTTTTTTTAGGGGAATAATAGTTAACGTGGTATTTATCTATTGACATGATTGATAGTTATATATGCTTATCATTAATGCATGAGCACTTTTGCTAAAGGAAGCATGTGGCAATATTTTGGTTAAATTTCGTGTATGCACGTCAATAGATTTCGAAGAATTGTTAATGCAGATTTGTTATTGGTTTGATTAATATTTGATCTAATCATGATATCAATGGTTGCTAACAGTAGGAGTTGCAGGAAAAAACTATGATGTATGCAAAAGGTGGATTATGTTTTAACATTATAGCAAGTAATGTGCTAATGGTCCATGCAGATTGAGAAGTATGAGCTATATGATAGTCCATTGATGGGAACATCCAAGCCACAAACACATAAATATTGAGAAATTTTGGTTAAATGATATCATGATGATTGTAATAACTTCTAGCTAGATATGTTGTATTTAAATGATATTTCTTTGTAAAATTTTACGACAATGGTCAAGGGATGGACTCCTCTACAAGCCATTGAGTGAGGGGTCAATACCTTCATGAACATTTAAAAAAAACTAAATGTTTGTTGGTTTTCACCCTCCGTAGTTTCTAGGGTATATCAATGTCTAATGATGTGGTTGCCTATTGTGCCATTTTTATGATGTTGATTCTTTGCATGGTGTGACTTATTATTCTCTTTCTAAATATATATATATTTTTTGGTAAGTTGGCCTATTCTATTAATTCGAAAACATAAAGTTACATATTCTACAGGCTGGGTTGGAAAGTTGTGCTTAGCCAATCCTAGCCTTTGTTACAGGATTTCTAGGCTGCCTCGGGGGAGGAAAAAATTCCGAACAAAACTTAAAACAAAAAATTACATTATGCGCCGTAGCGCTGGCATATCTAAGAAACAAAAAGTAAACAGTAGCAAAAAGGCAAGCATGAAAAAAAAACATAGGATAACTATGCAGCTGTGCGGGCTTCACTTTTCAACTTCATCATCTTTGTTGGGGACCTCCTACTCAATGGGGCAAGTAGGAGCCTGCGTAGCAGCTTCCTCCGTATCCACCACTGTACACCTAGGATTGTAGACTGGTGCGCAGAGGATGGGGGAGTTCGGATCTACGCATCGGGGACACGCGTCCAGATTCCATCAGAGTCCATCGCCCAGATGTCCAAATCCGCATCTTCCTCCTCCTGAACCGCCAGCAGGTCAGTTTTGCGGTGCTGGGGGTGCGTCTGGGGAGAGATGGTGGAATTCCTCGGGCCGCGTCTTCCTCTCTGCACAACTTGCCTAGGGGCTTCGGTATGCTGCTCGGGATTAGGAATATGATGCACAAAAGTGTTGGAAGATGAGCCTTCCATCGTCTCTAGACGATTGTACTTGCCACGGTGATAATGGCTAGGGAGATCCCCTCTCTGTCCTTCTTTGATAGTTTGTTGACAAAGTCTGGGTGCCATTGTGCACAGAGGCAGGAGAGAGTGGTTTAGGATAGGGTACAAAAAAGGGCAAGCAATGCTGGGGCTCAGAGGGAAGGAATGTCTAGGGCACAGGTGCGCAGGAGGGGGTGCGGCCACCTTAAGGAGACTGCACAGTGCTACGCTGATAGTAGAGATTCACAGCCTTCTGAAGTCAGGGAGAAGCCAGAGCAGAGTTAAGGGGGTGAAAAGAAGTGATAACAGAGTGTGGATTAAAAGGGGATGAGAGCTCATATTTTTAAAGTGGCGGGGATGTGTGTGATGAGGATAAAAATGAGTAGGCTTGGCACGCATCTGCATGCTATAATTGAAAACCTAAGTAGGCTCGAGGGAAGGGGGATGGCTACAATATGGGTTAATCATGATGGTCATTAATGGTGATGGAAGCGAGGTGATGCTCTGGACATGGTGATGTTGTTCCTGTCCTCTCGTCATCATTTCTGATTCTGTGAGTCTCGTGTGAGTGGATAACAGTTTGAGGATCTGTAGAAGTTGAGGCTATGCGCAGGAGATCTCTGTTTCCCAGGGAGTGTGGGATGTGATTGTCAAGCATGTCAATTTTGTCACCTGCATCCGAGGGGAGTAGCTCCTTTTGAATTAGAGTGAGGCAGTCCTGTCTGAGAGATTCCCCCTCAACCTGTGTAAGGGTGGAGTGATGTAGCTCACAGTTGCTTTGCACCCCTTTGTTCGCTAGAAGATTCGCTACAGAGTTGGCTTTCCTGCGAACGTGGCCAAAAGTGATGGCTCTGTGGTTGTAAATCAATAGTTCCAACATCTTGAGCTTATGGGCAAGTCTCCAGTTGTTGGAAACTTTTGAGGAAGCCGTGCCTTCAAGGATTTTTGTGGCAGCCATAGTTATGATTTGCGAGTCTCCCTCCATTTTCAGAGGGAAGTAGTGAAACTCGATGGCAATTTGAATACCCTGTATCAATCCTTCCAACTCCGCCAAATTATTGCTGTCCCAACCTATGTTCCCGTAGTAAATTCTAAGAGGATCTCCTTGAGAATTCTTGATAATGCCTCTGAAACCTGCATTACCAGGTTTTCCTTTGGACACTCCATAAATATTTCATTTGAAGAAGCCATTAGAGGGGGGAGACCATTTTTTTGGAGTAGGGGTTCTACCTGCGCTTCTAGGATTGATATCCATGGGGGTGTTTAGACTCATTTTCCAGTTGTTACATATGTGGAATTCTACTATAGAGGTGGGGACATCCTCCTGAATCCATGCATCTAAGGCCAAATTTTCAAAGAGGTTGTTGTGGATTCTGTCCTAGAGCTAATCAGAAGTGGATGCCTTCTCCTTAAAGATGCGATTGTTTCTTTCCTTCCAGATGTTCCAAATGAGGATGCCTGGGATGATCTGCCATAGTCTGTTCAAGAGAGTGTTGGTATATGGGTTGTCATGCCAGCTAATAATGATGTTGATGATGTTGCCCCTTGCTCAGTTGAAACTTCGACATAAGACACCAATTCTGTCCCACAATAAATTGGTGGTGGGGCATTGGTCCAATAGGTGGTCGATGGTTTCCAAGTTATCCTGACATAAAGGGCACCTGGAGGGTCCTAAAAACCCCCTCTTCAGAAGATTCTCCCATGTGAGGATGCATCATTTATTGAGAAGCCATAAGAATGTTCCTATTTTAGGCCACAGATTTGCCTTCCATATCTTTTTCCAGATGAGGTCTGCTGGTATGGGGTTTTGCTGATGAAGAATGTTGTAGGATTCCTTGGTTGAGTAATTTCGATTGGGAATGTACCCCCAGCGTAGGATGTCCGGTCCTGCTTTTAATATGATTTTTCTTTTTGTATTGAGCTCCTCCTAGATTTCTGTCTGGCTTTCATTGTTCCAGTTGCTTTTCCATATTCTCGTATGTAGCCATTTCCTGTAACCTTGGGGGTGTCTTCCATCTAGAAGTCTTGAGCCTTCTGTCTTTGCTGTCCTTGGAGAGCCGCACTCCATAGAGGTCTGTGAAAGATGGAGGAGAGGCTTGGCATATGTTTTTAGGAGTCCTACCATAATCTGGCTTGATTACCACTTCGCAGCTCCCAGAAGCTGTGATTTTGGATCATCATTTTTTGGTTGCTTGCTACTTTCCAGATTTTGGATCTAGCCGGTTCTAGGTTATACCTTATGAGATCCTCCTTTGACAAGTATTTCATGTACTTGGCTTCCCATAGGTTGGCTTATGGAGTGTTGGGGTTAGAGACCCATTTACACCAGATGTTGGCTCCCATCATGGTATTGCTATGCTCAAGGTCACGCAGGCCTAGTCCTCCCTGACTTTTAGGGGTGCACACATCCTTCTAATTGACTAGGGCCCATTTTTTTATTATCTTTGGTGCCTCCCCATAGAAAATATCGTTGCAAGTTTCGCATGGCTTTGAGGACCCATTTGGGAGTTGCAAGGACTGAGAAGAGATAAAAATGGAGGATTGTAGAACATATTTAATGAGGAATAGATGGCTAGCAATGTTGAGGGTTCAGTGGGTCTAGTTGGATAGCCGAGTTTCCATTTTGTCCAACAGAGCTCTCCAGGAGGAGTGATTGATGGCTGAGTTAGTCAGCGTAGCTCCTAGGTATTTGGAAGTTAAACAAGCAATGGAGAATCCAAGTATGTGGGAAATGGTGTGCTGGGTAAGAGGGGAGGTATGAAAGAAGAATATATGTGATTTGTTAGGGTTGACCTCTGTGCTTGAGGCTTTAGAGAAGGAATCGAGAATGGATTTGAGGAATCGAGCTTCTTGGACCGAGGGGTAACCCATAATCATATTGTCATCCACAAATTGCTAGTGAGAGGAGGGAGGTAGGTTGTGGAGGGGTAATCCAAGTAGGGCGCCAGTTTAGATAGAGATTTTGAGAAGGCGACCTAATCTTTTTGCCATAATGATGAAGATAAAGGGAGAGAGGAGGTCCCCTTGTCTTATGCCTCTCAAGGGGTTGAAGGTAGCAGAGGGGATGCCATTGACCAGAATGGAGAGAAAGGGAGAAGTGATGAGACTCATGATCCATCGAACCCAGGTATGACTGAAGCCAAAGGCTAAAATAACTTTTTTGATGTAGTCCCAGCTGGGTTTATCAAAAGGTTTGGATAAGTCAATTTTAAGAAGCATGCCTATTTTTTTGGTGGTTTTGAGGGTATGAATGACTTCATGGGTTAGGATGATGCCATCAAGAATATGTCTATCTTCCACATAGAATTTTTTCTCTGGGGAGATGATGAGGGGAAGGAGATTCTTTAGCCTATTAGCTATAAATTTGGAGATAATTTTGCAAATGACATTTCAGAGAGCTATAGGTCTATACTTACTTGGCGAGGCTACGTTGTCTTATTTTGGAACCAAGGTGATGAAGGTGGCATTTAGTGTCATTAAAAGCCAATGGGTGGAGCATGACTCCTCCACTACATCCCAGAATTCATTTTGGATGGTCCCACAGAAGAAATGGAAGAAGTTGGTGGTAAATCCATCGGGACCTAGAGCTTTTCCTGCCTTCAGCTAGAAGACTTCCTGTTCCACCTCAGACAGAGTGGTATCTATGAGCAGCATCCTATTATGTTCATCTGTTATCAGCTTGGGGATGTGTTGAGTGATTTCCCCAATGGCCTCATGCCTTTGGTGGTTGGGTTCCTGTAGGATGTCCCTGAAATGATTGCGCAGCTCCTCAGTGATGGCCTCTTGCGTCTCCAGCCTTTTACCTGTTTGGTTCTTGAGAACTGTGATTCTGTTGTGCATCCTGTGATGAATGGTAGAACAGTGGAAGAATTTGGTATTTATTTCTCCCTCTTTGATCAAGTTGATTCTTGTTTTTTGTCTCCAAAGGGCTTCTTCCTGGTTTTGTCTTTCTTCCAGCTGAATAGTTAGGGATTTCTCTTGATGTTCTGACTCAGATGAGCGCCCCTCTTGGACAATATTTTGTTGCAGTTTCTTCATTTTTTCCTGCAGATTTTTCCATTCTGTGAATATGTTGCCAAAGGTTGTTTTGTTCCAGACTTTCAGTTTGCCTTTGAGTAGTTTCAGTTTTTTCTGGAACTGGAGCATTTTGGTTCCTTGAGAAGGAGCTAAGGAGGACCACCATTTTGAACCCGGGTGCCTGAACCAGTAGTGTTCGAAGCAAAAAGGTTTAGGTGCATGCTTACCAGGTTGGGACCATGAAAGTTGTATCATCCAATGGTCAAATCCTGCCGCTGGGATGATGGTGGAATCTATGTTACCTCTGAGCCGGATGAGATCTTCTGTAATGAGGAATCTATCCAATCTTGAGGCTATTTGATGGGCGCCTCCTATTTTTTTGTTCCACGTGAAGATTCCATTGGAGGTGTGTAGATATATGAGGTTATTACTCTAGATGAATTTTTTGAATCCATTACTATCTGATTCTAGATGCATCTTTCCGCCTTTATTATCCTGTAGATTGGTTATCATGTTTAAGTATCCTCCCAAGAGCCAGAGTGGGAGGGATCACTGTTTTTTGATTTCCGTTAGGTTGTCCAAGAGCACCAATTTTTGTTGAGCGTTTTGTGGAGAGTAGATGTTTGTGAGCAGCCCATGAATGTCCGTGCCAATTAGGTGAAAGTTGGCCTGAATGAAGTGTCCGTTAGCATGAAATTTCTATAAGGAGATGATTTGGGGGTTCTAGATGATTGCATGGCCTCCAGATGCCCCGTTTTCATCAACCACTATTGTATTGCTGCCTTTCCAATTTTTTTTGAAGATGGTGTCCAGAGTAGTGCTGGAACATTTGGTTTCTTGGATGTAGAATATTACCAAATGTTCCTCAGAAGTCCTTTTATTTATGATCCTATGCTTCGTGGGGCTATTAAGCCCTCTTATATTCCAAGAGATGAGCTTCATGGGACATGATTCGAGGTGAGGGCGTAGAATCTAGTCAGCTTTGGGAATCTCTCGGAATCCACCATTTATTTCCCAATTTCTATGGTTCTTTGCAGGGTTGTTTTCCTACCCCTTTTGCGAGACTATTTCGTGAAGTATTTTGTGTTGATGAGCATGCCCCCCTGGATACCTAATGAGGGGAGCTGCTGTGCTCTGGAAAGGATTTCCTCCATTTTTTGGATTTGTTGCTCCGGAATTTATTTGTAGTCCTTATTATTGTAGGCTTCCTCTAACCCGATGAGATCCAGAACTTCCAGATGCATGATTTCTGGTTCTTCCTCCATCGCTTCTGGGATAGATTCCAGAATTTTTTCTTTTCCCTTTATCCTGTTGTTTTCCTCTGCGGCGCTTGCAGTTGGTGGTTTCAGGAAGGTCTCAAGGGGGAGCTTGTCCTGTTGAGTCTTTGAGGACTAGGCCTGATCCATGGAGGTATGCCCAAATTCAATGAATGGTTCGAGTTCATTTTCATTTAACTAATTTAGGGCCGCAAAGTTATTGCTGATCGTGGGTCCTTTTTCATTCTGCTGAGGGGTAGCTCTCCTGTTGTGTCTTTTTTTGCTTGCTACCTTTGTGAATCCTTCTGCTTCCTGCTCATTGGATTCCTTTTCAGCAGTATCTTTCCTGTTTAAGGGACAGTCTCTGAAGAGATGCCCATGTTGATGACACTTTCTGCATCTAAAAGGAATGTGCTCATAATCTACAGTTTGTTTCTATTCAAAATCTTCATGCATTAAACTTACCTCGCTTGGTAGAGGTTCGACTAAGTTCATGTAGACACATATGAGAGCATAGGCTGTGTAGCTGTTGATCTTGGTTTCCTCAGCGATATTGAAGAAATGTCCTAGGGTATTGCCAATATCTCTGAGGGTCAGCTCATCCCAATAGTCTTAGGGGAGAGAGTAGAGCCAGATCTAGACTAGTGCCCAAGGGAGATCCTATTTGTCTGGGTTGAAACGCTCAGTCCAGGGTTTGAGGTATAGACTTGCAGTGTTGAAGAAATAGGGACCCCCATCCATTATTCTATCTTTGTCTCCAGAACAAGTGAAGAGTACATTGAAGAAGCCTTTGGCGCACAGCTGTAGGTTAATATGGCCTTTGGGTTTCCATTTCGAGTCTATCCATCCTCTCAACACTTTTTTCAGTGGGCCAGAAACCCATGAACTTGCCTATCAGTGCGTGATCTTTCATGAACTGGATTCTGCCATTAATGCAATGCACTGGGAGTTCTATCATTGTTTTCTTGGAGTTATTTGGTATGCATGTTGTTGATTTAGTGTTTGTTGCTGCTGATGCTTGTGTATTTTTCAACTGCACTATGGGTGTTGCCCCTGTAGTTTCTTGAGACAGGCTAGAGTTGTGCTGATTGACGATATCATCCGATGCCGCCGCCCCTATGGGAGGCTGGCCTATGAGGGGGGGAGCAGTCGTCCCCCCCACTGGAGTCGGTCATCGGTAATCATGGTCTATCGGTCTAGGGGAGGAGGACTGCCTAGGGCAGCCAACACCGAAACCAACAGATCCTAGGTCATGGAGATTGGCCTGGTGCAGAGCTCCGCTAGGGTTTTTTCTTCGTAGTCCTCTACACACCATTCCCTTTCTAAATATTAACCTCTTTAATGATGATGGTTTATCTAATGGTCATTGAAGGAATATGGAAAATAATTTTGATAGTTATACATTGAAAAAGGCTGTAAAATGTTTTGTAACCGCATGAATTTTTATGTGAGGTTAGCGGGGAATGTTATAAGTGGTATCAGAGCTAAAGGTTGCAACAATGACACCTTTTTGGAATTGGTAAGCGAAAATGAAGTAGACATATGATACTAGAGAGAATTAGCTCATGTATGGTTCTTAAAAACCACATACCAATATATGCAGTATAATACCTTGACATGAGATGCATAATAAATGTTTATAAATACATTGAAGAGTAGTAAGTCATAAAGTCTGTTGTAAAACTGTGATCATGACATTTGAATCTATATGTGGATGAAAGAGAATAAAACTTCTATTGAATTTATGAAAAAACCCTGAGCAGTCACTAGTCATAATGAGGATTGACTACCAACCTTTGTATACATGAAAATGTTAGGGGTACATTTAAAGAACATGACTAAAGTTACCATGCATTGCTTATGAAAAATGAATGCATATAGTGATTCTGTGTGAATTTTTTTTTCATAATCTTACAAATTGATGATTGAATGGTGATGCTAGTATGCATAAATGACTGTTGATTAAATGCATATGCATAAATGAAATGACATGTTGCATGAGTTAGGAATTATGGGAAAGTTGATGATTAAAGTACTATTCACTTAAATATATTTTTGGAAAAAAAAACTTTATGGAAACTTTGTTTTAACATCCGGAGGATTTCCTTACTGGTTATCTTATTTTTAAGACATAAGGGTGTTTTACGAATAGAAACAACACTAATTCCTTCTATTATGTTATTGATAACATATATGTATGTGAAAGTGAAATGCATATTGAATGGATTTGGAAAATTATTTGTGTTTAATAATATTTTGTAGAAGTTAGGGTTTTTATTAAAAACAATTGTGTCTAATGTTGTTGATGTGGGTAAGCAAGTGTATATTAAAAATAGCATGGTATATAAGGACCCATGAAAGCAAAAATGTTGCAATTTTATTTGCAACCGTAAATGAGAAAGCATAATGTGATGATATGCAAGATGTGGAAATTTTTTACTAAAAATCGTGATGGTTATTATGTGGAAAAGTTCAAATAAGCACCACCTGAATGGTATGAGATGTCAGTTATGTTTTCCTATAAAGTTACTTTTACATATTGTGGGACCCATGCTGAGGGTCAAGTATGAATGTGTTAGCCACCTATAAATTTTGACAAGCAAACAGGTGGCTAAAAATGTTTCTAAGCCTTCAAGAGAGACATTTTCTTTGAAAATCTATCATTCTTGAAGCCTCTATGTGTCTTTTTCCTTTGAAGAGATCTTCACTGCTATTTCCATTGAAAAAGCCCTGCTGTCTTGTGAAAAAGAATGCTTCAAAAAGGCCTCCATTTGCCCTTTTTCATTCCCACAAAGCCTCCATTTTCACCTCTTTTTTCCTTTTCAAAATCTCACAAAATCGCTTCATTAACCCTCAAAATCATCAAAACCCCCTTTTAAAACCATATACTGCCCTTTATCCGGTTTAAAAATCCCTTTTTTCCTCCACCGGAACCCCTTTCTAAGCCTTAAAAACCCTATTTTTGGCTTAAATTCACCCTTTCAACACTTTAGGGCTTAAGCCCCTTTCGGCTTAGCCCTTAGCCCCTTTTTCTACATATAACCCGGCGCTGGAACCAGGTGCTAGCCCTTAGGTGCTAATCACAATCAGAACTTTCTATTAACACCTTTTCCTTTGTTCTTCCAAAATCTCAGATGCAATTAGTCCTCCTCTTCTCGACCTCCACTGCAATCTCCACCATTAATCTACATAGATCGACGACCATCGTGCTTTATTCATCTCCGCTCATCACCTCTCTCCATTACCCCTCCGATTGACTATGGACCGTTGATCTCCCTTATTAATCCGACGACCCTCGCATAATTGCACGATCGCAAAAGCTTAATCCCTTGCCTTTGACCTCCGTCGATTTGTGATCCCCGATTGAATCTTAACCGGCCATTCGGAAAGATCCGACGGCTAGCACTAAATCGCATCGTGCCCATCCACCGTGTTTCCCTCCGCCTGTGTGATTCTCCAATCTAATCTTGACCGTCCATCCCTATAGATCTGACGGCTGGGATCTAATCGCGCCCCGCTCATAATTCTCCATCGTTACCCCACCGATTTAACTTCCACCATCTATCTTGTTCCAGATCGAACGGCTGGGGCTTAATCGTGCATTACAAAATCTTAAGTACCATCCCTTCGCCTCCTCCGATTTGTGATCCATGGTCAAATCTCGACCGTTCATTCTTACAGATCCAACGACCAGGATCTAATTGCATTGCCCATTTTCTGTCAGTCCACCAAGTCCCGAAATCATTTCTCTGACGCAATCTTAGCTGTCTATTTCTCTAATCCGACGGTCCAGATTCAACTTCACCTCCGCCCACTTTCCATTTACTTTTCTCTCGAAGAATTCCTTCCGCCGATCTCCACCGTTAAACTCTCTAATCGGACGGCCATAATATAACCTCGCCACCATGTCATGTTTCACCTTGCCTCCTCTCAGATGATCTCGCTAATCGATCTCAGCCGTTGATCATTTCGATCTAACGGTTGCGATTTAACCTCCCGCCCAAACCTCCAAAGCCAATTCTAAACCATTTCTGCCGGGTTTTCTTTACTTTTATTTGCTTTTTGCAGGTTATAAAGGTTTTCTCACAGAGATTTAAAAATCGCACGAAGGCCAGGGATGGATATTCCCAACCTTCAGTACAGGAGGGGATCTGAGATTTCCTCATTAAATGAACACCTCCATCGTGCAAGCCCTCTGTGCGTCTGCAAAACAACAAAAAACACAGTGAACAACAATTAAACAAAGAAGATCAGAGCACCAATGAAGCATAAAGGACAGATCAGTAGTGATAGCCTATACATGCCAAATCAGAGAGGCTAGTCACTTTCCATCGACCCAGACTGCTACCTACAGTCCTATTCTCCATTAACACAGGTCACAGTCAAAGTAGTCAGAGATTTATAGACATATATGCAGCTCAGAAGCGATTTCCCACCTACCAGAGCTTTCGAAGGTCAAAAACAAACTGCCAGAGTACAAATACAAGAAAAGGCCCATTCAATGAAGTATGGAGCATGTCACTTCTTCTTCATCAAGCCTCCCAGAGGCCGAGAAACATTAATATTCTTCATTTAATGGGGCCAACTATATCCTCTGTTACTTCACCTCCTCATCTATAAGAACCCCTGTAAATTATATTGAAAGGTTGGTTGGTTGTTGGGATTCTATTAGTTGTTAGAACTGTTATTGAGGGGAAGTAGTTAAGTAGTCTGTAATATAGTAGGCTGGGAAGAGAAGTCTGGATTGTAAAAGGCCACTGAGCTCAAAGTATGTGACTAGTTTTGCACATCAATTAATCAAGCAGATTCACAGGATCCTGGTCTATATTATTGGTGATGTTTTCCTTACTGTAACTATTTCCTTTCATGTTTTACATATTGTCCATTATTCTCAGATAAAGAGCCGCAAGCATAGATTAGGATATACTGCTGGAAGTACCTTAAATCTCACTGTAATCTTTATCTATATTTTTTCTGCTATTTGTGTATCTAAGAGCAAATTCATCACAATTTAACTAGTATAGAAGTTGGTTGGTCCATGCTTACTGATGTATGAATTTGGAGTTTATTTCTTAGATGTTATTGACTGGTTTGAGCTGAAAGAATTTGGAAACTGGGGATTGAGAGTTAGCCCTGTCCACTAGGTGCCTCTTCCAACAGCTTGCCTTTCTAAGATCCCTCTGAGTTAGTGTCAAAAACATTGAAGGTTAAAATTCTTTCTCTGATCTTAGGCCTTACTCTCTGTTCAAATATTTAATGTGTTCTACTTTTTGAAGTGGTTATGAGGACTAATGGAATTTTTTCCTTAAGAGTACTCTGAAAGCAGGTCTGGATTTAAATGACATCTGACCTGATCTTAAGCTATCCTTTGTGCCTTTATCGAGAGTTTCCTTTGAAGTATGTCAAAAGAAGGCCTGGATTTAAATGACATCTGACCTGATCTTAGGCTGCCCTTTGGTCTCTTTCTTTCACCCATTCTTAATGTTCCATTCCACCATCTATCCAGAAATATCCTTTGGTATATATGACTTGCCCTATGGAAACCCTTGGATAGTTGTTATGCAAGTAATCCCCTTTCATGACTCCATAGCCCAATGGATTGGAACTTTCTTTTGACCTATCTTCCCATGCTAAAACATCCTTCTATTCGGTTCCTTCTTTACTTCCATAACCTTCTCAGTTAATTATCTCCAACCAAACAAACAAAATAAAAAACCCTTTTGCTTCATACCTAGCCTAATACCTCATTTTGAGCTTTAAAGATATATCATTCTCTACATTTATAGAGAGATCCCTCTCTGGATCCAGGAGGGCTAGATCCTTGGATCCCAAAGTGGTTTGATGTTGTCTTATCTTTTGGTCTTGCCAATCTGGCCAAAACATAGGAACCAAAACATAATGTCGATTCCACTGGGGAATTTCTGAGTGTTTTCCATCTTATACATCCTTAGGAACTCAGAAAGCCAAAATCTCTGGTTAGATTGGTATTCAATTGATGATGGTGGATAGCAACCTGCTTCAAACATTCAAATTCATCCACCTGGCGACTCCACACTCCACAATTCCTAAAAGAACAAATGACTCCATTGGTAGAATACCCTGAACTGGTTGAATAGAAACAGTGACCTCTTATCTGATTTGCAGCATGCTTCCACATATACAACGAAGGTATGCCCTAATGAGTAGGGATCATGTCCTTGGATTCCCACACAAAATGCCTGAAGTAAATTGGTTGAAAAACCTACCTACCTTTCAGGGTGAAAATGTTGATGACCCCTTGTTACATCTCATCAATTTTCATATATATGTGTGGAGGTTTAAAGTTGAATGGCATGAAGACTGCCTAATGAAAATGTTCATGGCAACATTGGAAGGAAAATTTAGGAATTGGTATGAATGGTTAGAACCCAAAAGTTTGTTTTCTTTAAAGGACATGCACCAAGTATTTTACAAGAATTATAAAGGAAAATCTCCATCCTTATCATGGGATTGTTGTGATCAATATCAGAATATCATACAATACTTGTTAGATATTGATGAGGATTTGGTTAATATGCATCCTGAAGATCTGTTGACAACCATTCAAGAATTTCATATGCATCCTAGCTCTCACAAGAATCTGGATGAATCAGTTGAGGAAGAAATTAACCAAGAAATCAAAGACACTCCTCAAGATATTCCTGAAGGTACAAGTACTGGTTCACCATCCCTTGAAGCTGAGGTTCAAGATGACATCCAACCTCAAATCCAGTCTTCACAAGAAACAAAGAGCTACTGCACTTTTTCTCAAAGATTCACAAGAACATATTCCCCTTTGACAGAAGAAGAAATAGATCAGATCATCAATAGATAGCCAGCCTCTGAAATTTTTTGCAGAACAAACACTCTTGTCCATTCATCTACTGAGTTTTGTTGTACAGATTTGGAAAGCTCCCATGTAGATCAGAATAAAGGAAGAACTGCTGATAATTTAGTATGTTTGATTGGTAGCATTACCTACTTTGATGATTTTCCTAACTTTGATTCATATGATGATGATGTTCTACAAATAGAAGTTGAACATGCAGGACCATTAGCAGTGAATATGTGGGAGGAAAATCAGTTCCATCAACTTCAAGAGAGTAATGAGCCAAAGCAGTCTATCTATGATATTGATGGGGAAAGTTATGAAATCATAGTAGCAGACGAAGATTCATTGAAATTTAACTCTGTTACACCTCTGATAATCAGTGACATTTTTCATCTAATTGGAATTCAATAGCCTTTCATCTCAGAGGATGAAGAGGAAAACATGGAAGATATTTTTGAGCAGATCGAAATTAAGGAGTCCTCTCTTAAAAAGGAGGAAGCAATAGAACATACCCCTACTCAAGAATACATGGATATTTTCACAGAGCTTAGCCCACCAGATCAGAATATCTCAGAGCTACAAGAGGACAAAGCTGTAATATATGATGAGTCCTCGAGTTTAGATGATGATGAAGATGAGGGAGATTCTCTTTCTTAAGAAATTCTTGTTCTTGATCCAGTGGAAGAGGAAGAAATCCTGGTCGAAGCCTATTGGCCAAATACTCACAACCAGGTATCATTTCATGATCCTTATGCTCATTTCCTGCAAACATTTGAAGAAGGATCAAAGGTCATTTTGAGCAACTTGTTGCAGACAACAAGAAACCTTTTTAAAGCTGCTGTTAAAAAACAAAGAGAATGGGAGTGGCCCTGCCTATCTAGCATGCTCAAAGAGATGAGAAGAATGGACTAGTCATGGGATCATTTGATTAACTGGATGTATTGTAAAATAGAGTTTGTCAGCTAGACATGTAAATATTTCAAGTTAGGGTAGGTAGGAAATCTCAATACAGCTCAGTTTGTGAGCATTTATTCAGTTGTTTTAATTTCTACAAAGTTTCAGTTCATGAGAAGCTTGTCTTTATGCCATGGACCCACAGCAAGCCAGACAGTCTAATCCTGGTTTGAATGTGTTTCAATGTCTGTTTTAGAATGTAGAGAAAGAAATCTGCTAGACAGTTTAATCCTAGCAGATAGTAGTTTAGGTAGAGAAGATATGAGTCCAACTGTTTAATCTGGTCTCATGGAGAAAATAAGGGTAGAAGTAGATAGGTTTATTTTCCTGTTTGTAAAAAAAAAAAAAAAAAAAAAATAAAAAATAATAATAATAATAGTAGAAAAAAATTGATGATGTAAAAGGTCTGCTAGTCTAAATGCACCTTGAAGAAAAAATGTTAGGACAGTAGGATGGGTAGGTAGTTGTTTGGGAGAATGTTTTCTGCTGATATAATATTCATCATGTTTGTGGCAGATGATAAAGGAAGAAAAAGATGTGTTAAGTACCAGGCATCTGGCCTACTCCCAAAGATTATTTTCTAAGATTCTTGACACCTTCAAGAAGATGCCATCCCCATGTGGAGCCACTGTTAGCCACCTATAAATTTTTGACAAGCAAACAGGTGGCTAAATTTTTTTCTGAGCCTTCAAGAGATACATTTTCTTTGAAAATCTATCATTCTTGAAGCCTCTATGTGTCTTTTGCCTTTGAAGAGATCTTCACTACTGTTTCCATTGAAAAAGCCCAACTGTCTTGTGAAAAAGAATGCTTCAAAAAGGCCTCCATTTGCCCTTTTTCATTCCCACAAAGCCTCCATTTTCACCTCCTTTTTCCTTTTCAAAATCTCACAAAATCCCTTCATTAGCCCTCCAAATCATCAAAACCCCCTTTTAAAACCATATACTGCCCTTTATCCGGTTTAAAAATCCCTTTTTTCCTCCACCGGAACCCCTTTCTAAGCCTTAAAAACCTTATTTTTGGCTTAAATTCGCCCTTTTAACACTTTAGGGCTTAAGCCCTTTTCAACTTAGCCCTTAGCCCCTTTTTCCACATATAGCCCGGTGCCAGAACCAGGCGCTAATCGCAATTGGAACTTTCTATTAACACCTTTTCCTTTGTTCTTCCAAAATCTCCGATGCGATTAGTCCTCCTCTTCTCGACCTCCACTGCAATCTCCACCATTGATCTACATAGATCGACGGTCACCGCACTTTATTCATCTCCGCTCATCACCTCTCTCCATTACCCCTCGGATTGACTATGGACCGTTGATCTCCCATATTAATCCGACGGCCCTTGCATAATCGCATAATCGCAAAATATCAATCCCTTGCCTTTGACCTCCACCAATTTTCTATCCCTGATTGAATCTTAACTGTCCATTCAGAAAGATCCGACGGCCAGTGCTAAATCGCATCGCGCTCGTCCACCGTGTTGCCCTCTGCTTGTGCGATCCTCTGATATAATCTTGACCATCCATCCCTACAGATCCGACGACTAGGATCTAATCGCGCCCTGCTCATAATTCTCCATCGTTACCCTGCCGATTTAATTTCCACCGTCGATCTTGTTCCAGATCGAACGGCTGGTGCTTAATCGCGCATTGCAAAATATTAAGTGCCATCCCTTCGCCTCCTCCGATTTGCGATCTGCGATCAAATCTTGACTGTTCATTCTTACAGATCCAACGACTATGATCTAATCGCATCGCCCATTTTCTGTCGGTCCACCATTTCCCGAAATCATTTCTCTGATGCAATCTTAGCCCTCTATTTCTCTAATCCAAAAGTCCAGATTCAACTTCACCTCCGCCCATTTTTCATTTACTTTTCTCCCGAAGAATTCCTTCCGCCGATCTCCATTATTAAACTCTATAATCGGACGGCCATGATATAACCTCCCCACCATGTCATGTTTCACCTTGCCTCCTCTCAGATGATCTCGCAGATCGATCTCAGCCGTTGATAATTTCGATCTAACGGTTTCAATTTAACCTCCCGCCCAAACCTCCAAAGCCAATTCTAAACCATTTCTGCCGGGTTTTCTTTAATTTTATTTTATTTTTGTAGGTTATAAAGGTTTTCTCACATAGATTTAAAAATTGCACGAAGGCCAGGGATGGCTATTCCCAACCTTCAGTACAGGAGGGGATCCGAGATTTCCTCATTAAATGAACACCTCCACCATGCAAGCCCTTTGTGCGCCTGCAAAACAACAAAAAACACAGTGAAAATCAATTAAACAAGGAAGATCAGAGCACCAGTGAAGCATAAAGGATAGATCAGAAGTGATAGCCTCTACACGCCAAATCAGAGAGGCTAGTCACTTTCCATCGATCCATACTGCTACCTGTAGTCCTATTCTCCATTAACGCAGGTCGCAGTCAAACCAGTCAGAGATTTATAGTCATATATGCAGCTTAGAAGCGATTGCCCACCTACCAGAGCTTCCGAAGGTAAAAAACAAACTGCCAGAGTACAAATACAAGAAAAGGCCCATTCAATGAAGTATGGAGCATGTCACTTCTTCTTCATCAAGCCTCCCAGAGGCCGAGAAACATTAATATTCTTCATTTAATGGGGTCAACTATCTCCTCTGTTACTTCACCTCCTCATCTATAAGAACCCCTGTAAATTATATTGAAATGTTGGTTGGTTGTTGGGATTCTATTAGTTGTTAGAACTGTTATTGAGGGGAAGTAGTTGAGTAGTCTGTAATATAGTAGGCTGGGAAGAGAAGTCTGGATTGTAAAAGGCCACTGAGCTCAAAGTATGTGACTAGTTTTGTAAATCAATTAATCAAGTAGATTCACAGGATCCTGGTCTATATTATTGGTGATGTTTTCCTTACTGTAACTGTTTCCTTTCATGTTTTACATATTGTCCATTATTCTCAGATAAAGAGCCGCAAGCATAGATTAGGATATACTGCTGGAAGTACCCTAAATCTCACTGTAATATTTATCTATATGTTTTCTGCTTTTTGTGTATCTAAGAGCAAATACATCTCAATTTAACCAGTATAGAAGTTGGTTGGTCCATGCTTACTGATGTATGAATTTGGTGTTTATTTCTTAAATGTTCTTGACTGGTTTCAGCTGAAAGAATTTGGAAACTGGGGATTGAGATTTAGCCTTGTCCACTAGGTGCCTCTTCCAACAGCTTGCCTTTCTAAGATCCCTTTGAGTTAGTGTCAAAAGAATTGAAGGTTAAAAGTCTTTCTCTGATCTTAGGCCTTACTCTCTGTTCAAATCTTTAATGTGTTCTAATTTCTGAAAGTGGTTATGAGGACTACTGGAATTTTTTCCTTAAGTGTACATTGAAAGCAGGTCTGGATTTAAATGACATCTGATCTGATCTTAAGCTATCCTTTATGCCTTTATCAAGAGTTTCCTTTGAAGTATGTCAAAAGCAGGCCTAGATTTAAATGACATATGACCTGATCTTAGGCTGCCCTTTGGTCTCTTTCTTTCAGCCATTCTTAATGTTCCATTCCACCATCTATAAAAAAATATCCTTTGGTATAGATGATTTTCCCTATGGAAACCCTTGGATAGTTATTATGCAAGTAATCCCCTTTCATGAATACATAGCTCAATGGATTGGCACTTTCTTTTGACCTATCTTCCCATGCTGAAACATCCTTCTATTCAGTTCCTTCTTTACTTCCATAACCTTCTCAGTTAATGATCTCCAACCAAACAAAAAAAATAAAAAACCCTTGTGATTCATACCTATCCTAATACCTCATTTTGAGCTTTAAAGATATATCATTCTCTACATTTATAGAGAGATCCCTCTCTAGATCTAGGAGGGCTAGATCTTGGGATCCCAAAGTGGTTTGATGTTGTATTATCTTTTGGTCTTGCCAATCTGGCCAAAACATAGGAACCACGACAGAATGCATGATGTACATAAATGTTTCTTTTATTTTAATGATAATGTGCATATGGTTTGTTAAGTATATTATAGTGGGAAAGGGTGATAAAAGAGAATTTCACATTCCAGATAGTCGTGGAAAGTTGTGAAAGGATAGGAGGCCTTGGGTTTGTTGGGAATCATGATTATTGTAAGAAAATCATAGGTGTTAGTCAACGATCAGGTCGCCAAAGATAAGGATCCATGAGAGGCGGTCAGTCCATGTCATGAAACACACAAGGAACATTGGTTTATCCAGTTTCCAACAATCTCCCCCTAAACATGAGCCGAGTGTGTATCGAACTGATTAAATATGATTTGATACCACTTTTTAGGAATCACAATTTCCATTAAACCAAAACCTTCAGGTGTTAGTCAATGATCACATCGCCAGAAATAAGGTTCCATGAGAGGCAGTTAGTCCATGTTGCGAAAAACATGGGGATAGTTTGTATATCCAATGTCCAACATGGTTGATGGTAGTTTCCTTCTTGGATGGGTTGATGGAAATTTACTTCTCCAATTTCGTCTCCCTAAAGGTAGATTATATTAGAAAGGGAAATATTTGGCTAAGATGGTGAAGAGGGAAAAAATCTTGAGGCAACTCTGTTGATTTTAGATTATGTTGGAGGAGGCCTAAAATTCCTCTTAGACAGGATGTTGTTAAAGGAATATGAAGGACGTTACCAAGAGGAATCCTGTATTGGACCTCGTGTGGCCATTATAATTCTTGAGATGGTTGGCCAGTGGAATTCTACATTGAAGTCCATGTGGTCAGTGAAATTCCAGGCTAGATCTGGTGTGGTTGGAGAGTCCTAGGTGAAGCTAGTATGGTCTTTGTCAAAAAATTATTTGGATGTGATAATGGCTCAAAATGGTTGTGAAAATAGTTCCCATTGGTTGGGAGGAGAATTATTTTTCCACTGTGGTTCTCATAGAAGAACAAGCTAGCTAATTAGATAAGTGATGTGTTAAAAACACATTTTCTATATAATCGTCTAAATATTTTATGTACATTTGATAGGAATGGAGTCTAGTGCTCAGAAGGGAATTAATGGAAGTGTAAGTACCTTTATTGTATTACCAATCTTGTGAATGTATTAGTAGGGGTTAAGAAAATAGGCACTTGGTGCGATTATTGATCATTTCGATGATTAGAGAGATAGGTGCTCTTTGATTACTCATATAAGTACCATATGGATGTCTTTAACAGGGCTATGACAATATGCACTTGGTGCACTTATTGATAATTTTGATGATTAGAGAGATACGTGCTCTTTGAGTACTTGTAGAGGTACTATGATTAAAATATCACCTGACATTACATAATTTATTGATAGTTAAAAGTATTTCATTTGATTGAAAATGTTGTGACTAATGTGATTGAATTTGTTGATCATACATTACATGGTGCTTTCCATGGAGGTTGTAAAACCAAATATTGTTAAATTTTTTGCATAAAGTGACCATGATTTCCAAGAGTAATTGGTAAGTAATTGTAAGTTGGTATAAAGATTTGGTTTTTATTTCTAAAAATTGAATAATGGATAAGTGATGAATAGTATAAATTGCATATTTTTGCAGTTGTAAATGATTATGAATATTGATAAAACTTTACTATTTTTGCTTATTGGTATTTCATGGAAATGAAATGCTTCATTTTGGAGGGGAAGGATCCCCTTTTGGTTGTTTATAATATTTATCCCAAGTAAAAGTTAATGTTAAAAACCAAGGATGTTGCTTACTTCAAGGGGGGGAGTATGTAATATCCCTTCAACACTTTTAAAATATTATCAATGATTATCGAAAGTCAATGTTCATATAATATTGTTAATTTCATGTTTAACAACAAATACCATAAAGAATACTTATAATTTGGTTTGCAACTAATCCAAGGAGTATGAAACAATTATGTTTTAAACAATTTTTGTCTCATCTGCGGGGGTTGGTTCAAGAGATGGATATCACTCCATTAAGGGGGATCGTATTTTTTGTTTTGTTTTGTTTTGTTTCTAGACTTTACTAGCTCAAAAAATGTGAGTGTTTAGAGTCATAGTTATTGATAGTTACAAGAAATCAATTCTCCATAAATATTTTTGGTTGTTAGGGAGGTTTTCGTGCGAGGTACAAGGGACCTATCTGCGTCTCTCATTTATTGTTCTAATATGTCTATTTGAAGTAGTGGGCCAACCCTAGTGTGGTCGAAAGAATTACTGATAAAGGAAATATAATAAAGCCCAATCATGCAATTTTCTCACAGTCTTACGAAAAAACTAGAAGAAGACATATCTTTGATGCTACATGTTCCTTCTGTAGTATATTATCCCCTAAAAGGATATAGAGTGGACATTTCCATAATATTCTAAAAGAAATTTGGGTGAAGTAACATGTCCTTGCGCGAGTGAGGTATGAACGTTAATTTTTTTAACTCTTGAAAATATTTGTCATATGTGAGAAAAATTTCTTAACTCTTGAAAATATTTGTCATAAGTTCTTAAGAACGAATAAGAGTTAAGTAATCATTTTTGGGGTTAAACTGCGTTATGTAAGTCATTCATCTATGACCATTTCCATGAGAGGTAGTCGTAACTGACTAATTTCTCATGATTTTTGAATAGTCCACTTAGAACTCATTGCATTGGGTGATGCTCACAGGGGTGAAGAAGTGGGATTGAAACTAGTGAAATGAATCACATTGCATCAATCATCACTTTTGGGGCTCGCACTCGGTAACTAAGACTTCCTAGGAGGTCACCCATCCCAGAACTCCTCTGGCTTAAGTGGAGTTTTCCCCACAATCAAGATCAATTAGCTTTCTACTCCATTTGCAAAACCTTAGCAAGTATTGTGCCTCATGAACCATTCAAGTAGAGATCCCTTTACTCTTTGTATTTGAAGTATGAGGGGTTTCCGCAGTGCATTATATTAGATATCATTTTTGGGATTCAATTGCGTTATGTAAGTCATTCATCTATGACCATTTCCATGAGAGGTATTCATAACTGACTAATTTCTCATGATTTTTGAATAGTCCACTTAGCCCTCATTGCATCGGGTGATGCTCACAGGGGTGAAGAAGTGGGATTGAAAATAGTGAAATAAATCACATAGCATAAATCATCACTTCCGGGGCTTGCACCCGGTAACCAGGACTTCCCGGGAGGTCACCGATCCCATAACTCCTCTGGCTCAAGCACGCTTAATCGTGGGGAAAAATCCACAGTTAAGGTGGAATGGAAGCAGAGTTAGAGGAGGAGGTGTATGCGGAAAACCATTCCCATTATCCTAGACCTATTTACCTACTTCCTCCTTTCGATTCCTTGGACTCTCAAATCTAGCATGTCACCCATCTAGAGAACCTAGAATGTAGTTTTCATGATGACCATAATGAGGTGATAGGCTTCATGAGTGATTTGCAGCACAATCAATGGGACATGCATGATAATTTGCATCAATTTAGAAGGGACACAGGAGAATGTATGAGCATATGGAGCACTTCAAAGGGTGACTGGATCACATCAAATTTCATGTCCACCATGAACTCAAACCTCTAGATTCATTAGGAAATGAACTGGAACCACCATCTCCAGTAAATCCTCCTCTCCCTTAATGTTTGTTGGCTGTATTTTCGTCTTAAGGGTACATTAGGAATTTTGGTATTTTCAATTTTGTGTCCTTAATACAATTGGCACTTTTTAATTAGATTTTTTTCTTCTCTTCTGATCAACAAATCAAGCAGGAGCGAGTCTAGAAGAATAGTGAAGCTCGGAAGCTATGTTGTAAGTTTTCAATTAGTTAATATAAGTTTTTTTGATCGAAAAAAAATTTAAATTATGAAAATAAGAAACATAAATTAATCTCATAAATTTCAACCATAGGTTAAATTTTCTATAATATTTTGAAAATAAATTATGACGCCCACATGGAATCTTCACCGTAATTTGTCTCGCAATAAGCTAATAAGAGATCAATTTTTTTATACCTACCCACATGCCCATTATATTTAATCAATTTTTTTTTGATACCTAACCACTTACAATAGATTTTTAGTGAAATATATTTTAACTTTGCATTATTTTTTAGTATAAAAAAGCATATTTTTTCTATCATTATATTATGACAATTTTAATTTTATTATGAATTTTTTTATATCTAGTGACATGCTTATTTTTGGTTGAAGATATTTTAATTTTGTATTAATTTTTGATTTATATGTTATTATATAAAGAATATGATTTTTTTTTTATTATTAAATTTTTAATAAATTGAAATTTTATATTATGTTGAGAAGGAAATTATATATAAATTATTGCTACTGGTTTGGTTTATCATACAAAATATAAACTAACAACAAAACAGGAAACATAAGAAGTCTCATCTATTTGTTTAAGAGAAATAGTCTAACCAAATGTCATAGTTGATGAAAATAAAATTGCTTCTCATACCAGTCGATATGGTGAATTAAGAGTTGGGTAGTTGAGGGAGTGGGGGTTGGGGTGACTAGAAGCCTAGAAGCCTCAACACCCTGGTTCATGCCTCCTTTTGTTCGGGTTTGGGAGATTTTTCCACTGTCATTTTGAAAGTCCTTGCATGGAGCTTTTGCTATGTGTTTTCCTGCCAAGTTCATCTCTTTTGCACTCGTTCTGAGTATTAGCTTGGGTTTTCTGCCATCCAACTTCCTCGTTATTACCATTGGATCCCTGTTTCCATTGTTACTTATCATTGGGTTTTTTTGTGGTCACTATTGGCTCCTTCCTGGGATTTTTTTCTCTTTCTTTACTTTCTGGGGTTTATTCTTGACACTGTCATCCTTGGGTCTTACTTCAAGGGTTTTTGTCGAGTTTTCACTGAGCTATGTGGTTCTACATTTTTTTTGTGGCATGGGATGTTACCATTTGCAAGGTTTGTGGTTTTTGTCGCTTGGCTAACATTTGTGGTCATCCCCTTGCTTCTCTTTGGGTTTTGACCTATGCAATGGTTGTAACCCTTTTGGGTTTTTACGATGAGATTTAGTGCCCTATTTTTTTTTCATGTATTTTTTTGGAGCTATTATGTAACCTTGGGTATGAGATTCTTGTGTAGATCTGAGGGGTTTTGTTAAATGTTGGCTGCACATTTTGGGTTTTTATGTGAGGCCCCTAAGGTCAAATTTTTTTTCCTTCATGCTGGACCTTCAAGGTTTTCTTTTGCGAGGGTTAAATATATCTCAATATGATTTTTTTGGAATGTGGAAATGCATATAGAAAATGTAACTTTCTTATTCTCCGATGAATAAAATTATGCATTGTTTTTCTATAAAAAAAAAGTGTTTCTCCTACAATGATAAACATAAAGTGATTCTCTTTTCCAAGTTTGTAACTTAGCTATCTACATTCTTGAGTTGAAGCTACATCTCATCCAATTGAAGTATGATTTCCTAATGTTCTTCACTTATCTCCCTTACAAATCTATAGTTTGATAATATTTGGTGTTTCTAGTCCTCAGAATAGTAGTGTGTTGAACATGTTGCTTCATTTCTTAATATATGTGAGAATTCTTAATAAACCCATGCTCCAATCTGATCTCCTCATCCACTGATACAATCTATTTATAAATAATCAAAAGAGTCTAAGCCCAAAGAGTAGTTACAAACAATTTCGCTCCTTGTTGGCCACAGAAGGTGGCCTTTTAACCATGGCTTTGTTGACCTATTCAACCTATATAACCATGAGGCATCATGCAAAAATAGATAAATGAAGATAAAAAAGGGAAAATATCTAATAATGACTAAGGGGAATAATAGTCCCAATATAAATAACTCCTATTGGAAAATGTGAGACCATTAGGGAAGTTGACTTTATAAATGTGATTATTTTGTATTTAATTGTAAATATAGTTTGTTTGTTTGGTCGTGAGGCCATGAATTAGGTTGAAGGGCTATGCAAATAAATTTATGATGAATAAATATTTTATTCCTTTTGGAAATATTATGGGAAAGATAACATGAGTAATATGGACTTCTTGGTAGCCTAGGAAATTTAGTGGTTCAGTCCACATGGTGGACCTCCCTAAATATTTCTCACAAAAATCTCAAGAGAAAGTTACCATTAAGATAACAACATAATTGGAGGTGTTGAGAAAGATGTTGAAGAAATATTACGTATTCCTAAGATATAACAGCAAATTATCAAACTAGTAACAAACCCTGACAATAGCACATACAAAAATCAAGCTAATACTCTAGTAATATGATTACATGGCGGATACATAAAAATACTAATAGTATGATATATAAACTTTATGAAACAATATAATTCTACATATCTAAAAAACATAATTCCCTACATCAACAACAATTCTAACAAGCCCCAACAAAAATAGAACTACCACTATCAATATTTTGTCATAATTTCATAGCTGAATCTACAATACAAATTAAAAACATCACCATTCTAATGCTACTTCCTTATGAATATCAAACATACAATTTTCTTCTTTCTTGCATTATGCTTGAGGTCTATTTTTCCTACTCCAAATGCATACCATAATAAAAATTATGATTGTTCCACGTCAAATCATTTTAAAAAAGTTTACCCATGCCCCAAATTATATCACATCAATGAATTAATTATCTTCCACTTCACCTTTGTGGCCAAATAAAAAAATTAATCATGAAAAATTAAAATTTGTGGACCCCATATTTGCCAACACCAAATTTTTGAACGCCAAATTTGCATATGCCAAATTTGGAATAATTTGATTTTATCAAATTCAAACTCCTTTGCTGAAAACTTCTACCAACTTCTTCAACATATTTCCCATCACATTTTTCCATGTATTTCACTTTTTTTGTGTATTGGTGATCAAGAGTTCATAAATTTTTCTCAAAATTCAAGGTTACAGGATTGGGTTGAAACCATGATGGATGCGTAGATCTCGTCTTCCTTATTCCAGCACCGTAAATGGTTCAAAAAACTGATGTCGTATGAGGTAGATATCGCATTCTGATCGAAATTCCAAACAGGTAAATTTTGCGACAAGTTTGAGCGGGATGCCCAGTCAGCAAGGTGGATTGCATAGTAAAAAAAAGGAATACTCTGAGGAATATTACTTCATCAGAAAAAATTACAGGATGAAAAGTGGCACCATTTGATTGGTTGAATTGGTTGTACGTTGGTTTGGAGGAAAATTTAAAGGGTGCCACGTGGCTAGCCCTGACGCTGCCGTGTGTCCCCTTAATGGTGTATTAAAATTTGGGTGAAGGTCCACAGGGCTCGACCCCGTGAAGTCTGACAGAGCACGCACACGGAACAACCGCCCGAGCTACACATGATTCTTAACTATTATAGCAGTCGGATTCATGTTAAAGTTCATTGTAATTTGCATTAGGGGTTGGGGACCGCCGGCAGTCACAACCCACCAACAGTCCCCGCGAGTGGTCACATTACAATGTTCTAACTCCAATATAAAAATTAACCTCCAACCAAAATACCGCCAACATTCAACGTTTATATCTATCACATTTAAACCATAACATAAAACAACACGGTCTACACGACATCCAACCAGTAGTCTGCTAGCATCTACGCAACCATTGTCACATGCAACTGTTAGCTCCGCGAGGACAAGTTTCAAACCTCTGACGGTTACGGTTAGTTTCGCGGGTTTGGGGTGCACATGTGGCCAACCCAACCAATATCATTAAATGTAATAGTTAGGTCTGGCAGGATTTATGGAGCGCGCCTAATTTTGGGCGGAGTTGGCTAAATTAACTCTAGTTAAGTGGAGTTCTCCACTTTTAGTGGAGTTTTTCTAGGTGTAACTAGGAAAATGAGTAGGAGACTCAATTTTTCCCCATTAAAAGTGAATGAAGAGTAATTTTTGACTAATTGGAGCATTTTGGAGCCATTGGTGAAGAGAAAACAACAATTAGAAGCCTGTAACTACATGTATTTGCAAAATTTTGAGCATAATGAAAGATGGACATGCCATTAGGAGATATACCAGTAGATGTAGCCTAGGAGGGGTGAATTGCTTCATCATTCCTGTTGTGTAAATTATGTGTGGTGACTTATTTCTCTATTTTACACTATTGTTTAATGTTATTTGTGCTTATTTCATGCTTATAACTTACTAAAATAATCTACAATTCATGGTTAAAATCCTCAATCCTTATGCAAACTAATGAGACAAGTATGCACATGTTTATAAACTGAAAAGACACTTAGCACAAAAAAAATAACACAGTCCTTTCAGATCAGATTGGTATCAGAGCTAGAGTTTATTCTTTGGTTTTGTTTAGTGCAAAGAATTGTTTAACTGTTTACAATTTTTTAGATGCTTACTAGGCTCAAGCTCAAAAGAGGAGAAGGCAAATTGGTGGGAGCAGAAGGGTTTCAATAAGAGCAAAGAAAATGAGAGTAATCTTGCCATAATCTCCACCACCTAGTTCACCTCGTAAGGAAGCAGAAGATATATTAAGCATGTCTCATAGAGAAGGAGAAATCCATGAAGAAGTTGATCCCAAATAGGAAGACAGAGTGTTTAGGAAAGCATTTCTTGACATGATTGAGATGGTTAGAATCATTTATCAAGAAAGGAATGAGAGACTGAAAGGATAAGGATACAACATTCACAAGGAAGGACAAGGATCTTCAGGAGGTCACAATGATGAAGATAAGTCAAAGAAAGGCAATGGAGGAAATGGAGGCAATGGAGAGCCATCATCTTGTTGAGGCCTCAGAAATCTATGGCAACAACAAGGGGGATAACCACCCGGAATGGAACTTAAAGCAGTTCCTTTTCTGTTTGGGATAGTGGCTCCAACTGGGTGTAATGGGATCAGTTTCCTAGATTTTGGTTTTGTATGATTGTTGGGTTTCTCTCAAATCATAAATCACTAAAAACTTAAAACAAATTTATTCTAAAATGAAAAACTTTGAATTAAGTCTAATCTAATCTAACCCGGTATAATGCTAATTTTATGCGATCTAGAATGATATTTATTCAGTCTGTGATGATTTAGATCAATCATAGACTTTATAGAATTAATACTTTGTAAGATGATTCTTTTGAGAAAAAGTTAATCAAAAGAAGATGCGAAACACATTGCATATATTCTAATGATCACATATAAAACAAATCAATTTCTATACTTATATCGTATAATAGTGCAACTAATATTTCAAACATAAACAATTGATTTCATACATAATTCATGAAAGTTAGAATTATCACTAATGTTTAAAACATAGTTTAGCATACATGATAATAGTACCAGATGTGTGCTGTCCTGTTCATCTGATCAGTGATAATAGGCCACAATCAATCCTTTTATCAATAAGTTTTTCAGAGAATACAAAAGTGCATCAACAATGATCAAAAAAATGATGTATAACTGAAAAGGCCGTGTTCCATTATTTTATCAAGGCATCCACAAACTTACAATAAAACATTCTTTGTAAATGTTCTCAATAAAATTCTGGACCCTTCTCTAAATGCATGAGAAGGGTTTAAATACTACATTAACTACTTAAAAAAATAGATTATACAAAATATCCTATGAGGTTGTTTCAAAAAGCCTTCCTCATTCCTAGTGCCTATTTTCTGCTCACAAATATCAGACATCGGCTGAACTTGTGGAGGCTTCCCGAACTACGCCTTTATTTTCCCAGTAAATATAGCATCATGAAAAAGTGGCTGCATTTTCTGTATGGAATCCAGAGAGAAATTCAATGTCATTACTTGACTATGCAGTTTAACCAGTAACTGCCAGTATGATTCCCAATAAGTCTTCTTCAGCTGTGCAAGCATTCCTTCTCGGAGTTGACCTGTGTTTTTCCAACTTTTCTCTAAATTTTTGTTATCAGGAATCCATTTGTGATTTCCTTCTTTAATCAAGCCAGAGGTATGCAACATGTGGTTAATCATTTTGACCATAATATTTGATATACCTGCTGCTTTGGCTATGGCCAACTCTTCCTATTTTACCTGTGCATCCCAGTCAATAAAAATGATATCTTCAAAAGTTTCTTTGATCTCTGGGAGACTTGAATTTCTCCCTTCCTCTAAATCCTACCATTCAATATAATCAGAAATTTTGGTATTGAGTTCATTAAACTCAACTCTCTAGTCAATGACTATATTGGTCAACTGTTCACTGATTTCCAAGTGTGGGATTATGTCTGGCATTTGTAAGATAAACAAGTTTTGTTGTTTCGAGAGTAAGGCATTTAATTCCAATGCTTCTTTTATGAATTCCTCTGCAGTAGGAATACCTTCATATTTTGTAAGGTCTTCTCTTAATTATTTAATCAGTGTGTTTTTGCTAGATAAGTCATTTTCATGACTTATCTTAAGCACTTCCATATCTTGCTGAAATTTGAGGAGTTGTTGCTCTACCTTTTGATTCAGACTGATCCTTTTGTCATCCAGTTGCTGCTGTAGCTGCATGATCTTATAATCTTTTTCTTGAACCAAAATGGATACTTCGACTGCCTTATCCATCGTTGCAGTAGTGTATGCTCCAAAAAATTGTGATAGATGAGTCAGATTTTCAATTGGATTTGAAGGAGTGTCTTTCCATACAACTTCCATTACTTCATTTCTTGGAGGTGTTTCAATCCTTATTCTTTTTCTTTGTTTCCTTACTATAGCTTTATGAAGAGGGATGTAGAATACATCTAGTGGAGGGATATCAGTTACCTTCAGAATGATATCATCAGTTGGAAACACAGGAATGAATTCTGTATCTTTGGAGGTTATCCCAGAACTTTCAATGATTTCTTTTGCTGAAATTATTTGTCCCTTTGGAGTCTGAAATTCTGTATCTTTCTGTGAAGATGATACCTCTGGGGTATTTATTAATGTGTTGCTTGCTGAAATCCAGGATTTATCTAGTTCACTCTGATTTTGAGAATCTGTTTGTTCTGTCCTGATTTCATTGCTTGCTTCAGTCATATATTTAGTAACCAAGACATTTTGAGGGATACGTCTAAGTATTTGTTCTCTGTACTCATTGAATCTCTGTAATTATTCTGTATTTAGGTTCAAATTGAAAAAAATTTGGACTTCTTCAAAAGTCCCAATAGATTTCAAAATGTCTTCAAATCTATCATCAGTGTGTATGATAGGTTTGACTTTAACTGACTGAGTAAACCTCTTAGGAATCTTCGTTGGGTCGAACTACCTTGAGGGTAAAACAGGGAGCTTCAAAAGCTCAATCTTCTAACATTATTTCAATGCATGATTGAAATTAATGAGGGTGAATGTACCACATTTAATTATAAAAATTGGCCATTAGGATTTTTTACTATCCTTCAAAGATTTGGTGAGTCCATTACCAATAGTTTGGTAAGCGACTTCTCTCGCCATTAATTTATCAGAAACATACAAAGGAAGAATATGTGGGGGAGTGGAGCTTCCAAATACTCTAATGTATGAAAATTATTCTTCAAAAAAACATCTCCCTATCATTTGAAGGTTTGAAAGGGATTCTTTAGTGAACCTAGGGCTCACTCTATCAAACATTAATTGATGTAATAGTAATACAACACCATAGCATTGCCTATGAAAATTTGGTGCATAATTATGATCCCATATCTCTTTATGACTCAAATGAATAGGGGTGGGATCCTCGAGAGTCCATTTCCAACACATAACTGGGAAACTGATAGAAAAACAGATAGCATCAAAAATATATACACTCATAAAAAATTGGGGAACGGGTTTGGAGGAAGAAGCTCTTGTCTAGTGATATTCGTTAATTTCTTTAGCTAGATTTTCAGAAAGAATGGTTGCCCAATTCATGATGTGGGAATTAACACAGGAATCAATTAGGGGAAGCCAATTTATGGAGAACTTGGTATTATCAGGGATACCATATAATCTGCATAGCATCACGGCTGCGAAATTGTAGGGATTATCAAGTGAGGTGATAGGATACATACTTGATTTCTCATGTTTGAACTTGTTATCCGGTTTCCTCCAACCTTGAATTGTATTGAAAGGGTCCTCATTGTTATTTGAAAATTTCTCAACAAATTTATTATTATAGATGTCCCATGGGTCGGGTAGCTTGTACATGACTTTCAAATCTTCAGCTTTGAAAGAACCTAAGATTTCATTCTTAGCTGTTCTTAATTTTCTGTCCTTGATTGTTGAAATGTCAAGCACCCACCTAATCATGTCAGTATATGGTAAAAGAGTAGCCCTTTCTGCTATCCTATGAAGGAAGGAGCATGCAATATCTTTAAACTATAAATTTGAGGGTCTTTCATCATCAACAATTACTTTGACTTCCACTACTTTAGGTTCTTTGTCTTCGAGAATGGTATAGATAGCTTGCCACTTTGTCGCACCTCCATCAGTGATGCAGGGGCATTAGGCACAACTAAACACTTTGTATCTCAGTAGACATAGGGGGTCCCATGTTCTTAAAATTTCTTGTAAATATTAATATTTTGAATAAACATGGTAGGGAATTGTAATTGTTCTCAAGTCATTTGAGAACATGAGAAATTGGTTAAGATAGGAATATGAAGGGACAGCCAGGGGTACGAGTCAATTTAGGATCAGTTCAGTTATTGAGTCTAATTTTAGGAATTGGGAATGTTAAGAGTTTGCTGAGTTGTTTGGAGACCTGAATCGATTCAGGCCATCCATTTTGGTATAAATATAATCATGAAGAGTTTAGAAGGGAGAGAGGTAGAGAACTGCTCGGAGGCAGAGTAGGAGGTCGCCAAACTGAAGATCTGGCCTATCAAGAAATTGCAAGTTCATGTAAATATATAATGGAGAAATTGACTCTGATTGAATGTTTGTTTAATTCAATTCGGCGTGATATATATACATGAGGAATAATTGAATTTATGTGAGCTAGTTCCTATGTGATATTGTGTGTTTTAAATTGAATAACAATGGAGAGAATCGATCACTGGAAGGATCGATTCTAGTGAGTAATTGATAGCCTGTCTCAAGTTATATATAGCAAACTGGATACATACCGAAATGAAATAAGTTGAATTTATGAACTACTGTATGGTCAAAGGAGGGTAAGATTCCTTCTCACCCCTTGAGTTATTTCATTATTTGTTTTTATGCTCTCCGTGAAGGATGAATTTTGTTCCTTCGCGTGTCATTGAGTCACACGACAAAATTCTCTGTGTAGAGGGGGGCTTAGATCCTCCCGGGAATCCATTGATATCAGTAGCAGGCTAAGTATGAAACGGTTGGGTTCGAATGCCTTCAATCGATACCCATTCTCGTGATAAGGTCTCATACATTATGATGGGTTGGTTACCCACTATACTGTGTAATGAACAACGGAGAAAGATCGGGAATTTGAACTCAGTTTGAGGGTTATTGTAGTGGAACCCAGGTAATACACATCAGATATCCAAGCCCACCAATGAATTGAAACGAAACCTGGAGCCAAAGAACGGAACCGTGAACGAACAGTAAAACCAGTGTTCGAGGAACAATGGATTTCGCGTGAGTGAAAAGTGGTGAATGGTATTCAAATGAAAAATGAAATTCCAGTAGTTGTCCGATGCGTGGCGAAGGGCAGTAATAGAATACCGTTTATATCGCGTGCTAACGTCCGGTCTTTAATTTCATGCGATATCCATCTACGCCGTTCGATCAGAGGATGGGGTGCAACACATTGTGAGCCCTCGGATCCGTCGAGGTATGTGTCGTATGTTGATTGCCGAAATGTTTGATTGAAAAATCCATTTGTATTAAAAGTTAAGGGGTCAGAATCATATGGATAAGGGTTGAGAGCTGGCGCATTTAACGCGCATTATAACAGTAGAGTCGGGGGATATATATATATGTAATAATATATATGTCGTGTTGATGTGTATTATGGCAAGTCGTGGGTACTTTATGAACTAGTTCAATTAGAATTAAGACCAATTGGGTCGTGATAATAAGGTTAAGGTTTTAATATTGGAGGTGTGGATTTGAGTATCCATTAGTCGGCTTGTTGAGGGTCGTGACAATCATATCTTAGGGTCAAAAGGATATCTATTACATAACTGGTGAAAGCAAGAAGGCTGTTGAGGACTCCCCGTTCTTGGAGCGTTTTAAGAAGAAGAGGTAATATTCGAATATTCAATTAGAATATTTATTTGATGTTTTAAGAGCATATGGTTGGGCCTTAAAGCTCAGAATAGAATAAAATATTCCGCGTATAATTTTAAGGTTACCCTGATTGACATTTGTATTGAGCACAAACTTGGTGAATGCATATTTACATGCATTAGAAAGAAAGCCCTATCATTGAAATTATGGATAGTGGAGAGTGAGTGTATGACAAACAGGGACTGTGGGTTTTACCCCACACCAAGTGGTATCAAAGCTTCAAGTATAGATTTGTTTGAAGTGATAGATTTTTTTTTTGTAATTGAATCCGAGTGTGTGGTGAAAAGAGACCAGATTTTGAAAACTGACAAAGACTGCAAGCATACAGAGGCACAGTGCAAGTGTACTGAGATAGTGAAGAAAAGTTGAAGTTTAAATCTGTTTAAGGGTGATTGAAAATTTGAAGGAGATCAGATTCTGAAATCTGATAGGCAAGGATACACAGAAGTACAGTAAACAAGATTTGCAGAAAGCTGTGGAAGACAAGATCATGCAGAAATCTTGCAGGTAATTAACTTTAATCTGATTTGAAATTGTAATTGCAGAATTGTGGTTGCTGAAAATTGAGGACAGAGTTGATGATGATGACAGTGAGCCTGATGTTCAACTAGAGGCTAGATAAAGAGGACAAGTGCAGTGTTCTCAAGAGAAGGTGAGCAGTGTTTAACCCTGGTTTAGAGATTTGTTTACAGAATTCTGAGTGCAGACAATTGAAGAATCTCAGCAAAAGTAGATCATGGCTTTGACAGTAGTGATAGAAGAGTCCAACAAGGGAATCTGAGGGGAAAAGAAGTGTGGCAGAACCTGGAAGAATTCCAGCAGAGGTTGGATGAGAAAAAGACAGAGGTGTTCTTGAGGAAAGTTGCAGAGTGAAGCCTAAAGAGCAGAAGAGAGTGCTCAGAAGGTTCCAGTAGAGAGGGGACCAATACTTGCCAAAAGCTGGGTCCAAAGGAAGGTATTGGTGAGGTGAGTTGCAGCAAGAGAGCTTGCTGTTGCAGAGGCTTAGTGCAGCTTGTGAGTGAAGAACTCCTAGAGAAGAAAATGGCTATTGAGAGCCATAACAGAGATTGAAAAGGTTCTGAGAGAAGCCACAATGGAAGAGTGAGGGAAGATGCCAAAGAAAATGGCATAATGAAGAGACTCACTGATGCAGAATATGACAAAGAGTTAGCTGAGATCAGGGAACAGTTTAATAAACTGAAGATGAGGATAAAATAAAGCTAGAGAGTTTGTTGGATCATGAAAAAGAGAGTAAATTGGCAACCATTACAGTTGAGGGTGAGGCAAAGGGAGATTACCTTATTGAGAAAAGAACTCATAGCAGTTGAGTTAAAAGAAGAAATTTCTACTTGTGAAGCAGAACAGAGCACAAATGAAGAGTGGATATCTGCAAGAGATCTTATGAGATATGATGAAGACTTGAGGCAGCAAGAAGCTTGTCTTGCTGAAGAGGAAGTCATTAAGGATTTCCTGAGTTATTGGAAAAGTCCAGATGATGTAAGGGCTTGTGTTTTTGATTCCGAAAAATGTGAAGCGATGACAAAATCCATAGAGGAAGAAGAACCTAGAGTTCTTGAGGCAAGGATGGAAATTGAAGATTCCATGTACATACCTGTTCAAGAAGAAGTGCTTGAGGGAGCAACCAAGACTGAAAAGTCTTGTGGTTTGAAAACTAAAATTTGTGTGTGTTTGTAGGTACACCGCTAGAAGATGGGAAAGCTTCAGAGTTTGTTGATGAGAAGAAGAGATTGAATCTGAAATCTGTTTAGAACAATGCTGAGATGGTGAGATCTCAGGGAGAGATGAAGAAAGAAGAATCAAATGAAGATATTCAGCAGAATGTTGAAGCTGAAAGAGAAGGGCCGGCAGAGGATTGGTCAAGAACTAGCAGAGGAATAAAGGGTTGTGTAAGGTTCCCGAAATCTACTCCTATTGGAGTTGTTGATTTGTATAGGAGGTTGGACTTCCAAAGAAGAGAATTGGAGAGGCAGAGGACCTGTGTACTGGATAAGTTGCTGGAGAAGCAAGGCAGAAAAATTGTCATGAATGACAATCGAAGACCAAAGGATAATAAGAAAATGATTTAGCAAAATGAAGGAGTTCATTTTGATGAATCACAGCAGAAGATCATCCATGGACCAGATGTTGAAAGGAAGAGGAGACTAGCTGACAGTCTCATGAAAGATGCAAATCAACATTCTAAGGTGCTGACAGAAGATTTAAGAGGAAGTTTAGAACAACACACTGATGTTTTTTCAAGGGAGGAAAATGTGTTAAGACCTTGGAATTTCACTGCTGATGACTCATGTGTTGATAATGCAGAGGAAGAGGAATAAGAACAGTTGGAAGTTGTCAGAGAGTTGAATAAGAAGGAACCTGTGTTGGCTGAAAACATAGTGAGGGATAATCATTTGGACATGGTGATTGCAGTGGAGATGACTCTGACAACTGAAGAGAAAGATGATGAAGAATATTTGAGTCTTGAACCAGACTTAGAATTTCCAAGAGAAGGATTGATGACTAGGTCATCAAATGAGGCCTTTGGGTCTTATGGATTTGAAACTGATAGTTTGTTTATGTTCACAGGAAAGGCTGAAGATAGTCCATCTCTTGGAATTGTCCCGGGAAAAGAAAAACTGTTGCAGAAGGAAGGTGAGACCAGCATGTCTCACATGCAAGAACTTATCACTACCATTGACAGAGAGGAGTTGGCTAGTTGGATGGGCCAAAGGTAGCCTGAAGAGAAAATTTTAGAAACTGCTGAAGTGAGGAAGAATCAGCATTCCATGCTGACAGAAGATGAAGATGCTGAAGCCAGATTTCAACATATGGATGGTATGAGTGCACAAGAAAGAATTGGTGGAAAGATTTTTAAAACTACTGCAGTAAAGAAGAATCAACATTCTATGCTGACAAAAGATGAGAAATCAAAGCTTAAATCACTTGGTTGGACTGCCAGAATCCATCAAGAAGGTGACAGGAAATTGCTGAAGATTGTCCATGGAGAAGGAGAAAATGCTGGGTTTAAATTACAACATACTGAAGATGTAAGGCAAGCACATAAAGGATGGCTGGAATGTTTGCTGAGAAAATTTATGCAAGAGAGAGAAACTACAGACACTGGAATGAAAATTCCTGAAGCTGTGAAGAAAAGAGGAGCAGACACTAGCTTGCAGAATTTAATTCTGTTTACTAGTATACTGGATGGGTATGTTATTGCAGGAAGACAATTGATTGATGATTTATCTTCTAAGAGAAAATTTGTAGATAATGAGCCAAAGCATGTTGTAGAGGGAAAAGAAGTTTGGGAGGATGCAACATGGGGGATGACATCTGCAGGAATTGAAAACATGTTAGTAATAGTGATAACAACAAGAGCAGCAATGTTGGCTGCCACAGAAAGTGGAAGCAGCAGCAGTAGGCAAGGAAATATCTAGCTAGAAGATAGGTTGGACAAAGAAATTGAAGACATCAGGGAGCTGATGATGAGGGTGACTCAGGAACAACAACCAACAGCAAGAAAGCAGGAGAGTTTCAGCAAAGGAAAGACACAGGCAGATTGTGAAAGTGCAGCTGGAAGAAAATTGCAGAACAAGATCTGGAAGCCTGGAGGAGATCAGTTAAAGGATAATGCAGCTTATGAACAACAGAAAAACAAAGTATGGGATCTAGCAGGCAGAAGTTAAAGAAACATGATCAGGAGATCATGAACAAATTGAAGCTTGGGAGTCTGATGTAGGGGCATTAGGCACAACTAAACACTTTGTATCTCAGTAGACATAGGGGGTCCCATGTTCTTAAAATTTCTTGTAAATATTAATATTTTGAATAAACGTGGTAGGGAATTGTAATTGTTCTCAAGTCATTTGAGAACATGATAAATTGGTTAAGATAGGAATATGAAGGGACAGCTAGGGGTACGAGTCAATTTAGGATCAGTTCAGTTATTGAGTCTAATTTTAGGAATTGGGAATGTTAAGAGTTTGCTGAGTTGTTTGGAGACCTGAATCGATTCAGGTCGTCCATTTTGGCATAAATGTAATCATGAAGAGTTTAGAAGGGAGAGAGGTAGAGAACTGCTCGGAGGCAGAGTAGGAGGCCACCAAACTGAAGATCTGGCCTGTCAAGAAATTGTAAGTTCATGTAAATATATAAGGGAGAAATTGACTCTAATTGAATGTTTGTTTAATTCAATTCAGTGTGATATATATACATGAGGAATAATTGAATTTATGTGAGCTAGTTCCTGTGTGAGATTGTGTGCTTTAAATTGAATTACAATGAAGAGAATCTATCACTGGAAGGATCGATTCTAGTGAGTAATTGATAGCTTGTCTCAAGTTATATATAGCGAATTGGATACATACCCAAATGAGATGAGTTGAATTTATGAACTATTGTATGGTCGAAGGAGGGTACGATTCCTTCTCACCCCTTGAGTTATTTCATTATTTGTTGTTATCCTCTGCGTGAGGGACGAATTTTGTTCCTTTGCGTGTCATTGAGTCACACGACAAAATTCTCCGTGTAAAGGGGGGCTTAGATCCTCCCGGGAATCCATTGATATCAGTAACAGGCTAAGTATGAAACGGTTGGGTTTGAATGCCTTCAATCGATACCCATTCTCGTGATAAGGTCTCATACAGTATGATGGGTTGGTTACCCACTCTACTGTGTAATGAACAACGGAGAAAGATCAGGAATTTGAACTCAGTTTGAGGGTTATTGTAGTGGAACCTGAGTAATACACATCAGATATCTGAGCGCACCAAGGAATTGAAACGAAACCTGGAGCCAAAGAATGGAACTGTGAACGAACAGTAAAACCAACGTTCGAGTAACAATGGATTTCGCATGAGTGAAAAGTGGTGAATGGTATTCAAATGAAAAATGCGATTCCATTAGCTGTCCGACGCGTGGCGAAGGGCAGTAATAGAATACCGTTTATATCTCATGCTAACGTCTGGTCTTTAATTTCACACGATATCCATCTACGCCGTTCGATTAGAGCATGGGTGCGGCACATTGTGAGCCCTCAGATCCGTCGAGGTATGTGTCGTATGTTGATTGCCGAAATGTTTGATCGACAAATCCATTTGTATTAAAAGTTAAGGGGTCAGAATCATATGGATAAGGGTTGAGAGCTGGCGCATTTAACGCACATTATAACAGTAGAGTCAGGGGATATATATATGTAATAATATATATGTCATGTTGATGTGTATTATGGCAAGTCGTGGGTACTTTATGAACTAGTTCAATTAGAATTAAGACCAATCATTAGGGGAATTTTGAGGTCTAAAATGGGCCTCCTAAGAAAAATGTACAATAAAAATAAACTTTATAACAACCAATAGGATTCAAGATGATGATGTCAACCATGGGGGATTATTTACCATTTTTTAAATAAAAGGTTAAAAATATTAAAAAATAATAAAATAATAAAATACTTTTTCAACTCGTATTTTCAACTTATCTCCCAAAATTTTTACTCAAATTTCGAGTGGGAGTGCTCGTTGGATGAAAAATTTAATTCCTCATCCAAGGAGTACCCATGTTGCATACTTTCGATGAACCCTGCTACATGAAAAATGAGAAATACATAAAAAAACGTGATTACAATCATGTTTTTTATGTATTTCTCATTTTACGTGTAGTAGGACCCATCAAAAGTATGAAACATGGGTACTCCTTGGATGAGGAATTAAATTTCGCATCCAATGAGTACTCCCGCTCGAAATTTGAGTAAAAACTTTGGGAGATAAGTTGAAAATATGAGTTGAAAAAGTAGTTTTTTCATTTTTCCCTCTAAAATTTGATGATGTCATCAAATCTTATTTGATTTTTTCCACTATTATTTTATAATTTCCTTAGGAGGCCCATTTTAGACCTCAAAATTCCCCTAATGTGGGTCGTGATAATAAGGTTAAGGTTTTAATATTGGAGGTGTGGATTTGAGTATCCATTAGACGACTTGTTGAGGGTTGTGACCATCATATCTTAGGGTCAGAAGGATATCTATTACATAACTGGTGAAAGCAAGAAGGCTGTTGAGGACACCCCATTCTTGGGGCATTTGAAGAATAAGAGGTAATATTTGAATATTCAATTAGAAGATTTATGTGATGTTTTAAGAGCATATGGCTGGGCCTTAAAGCTCAGAACAGAATAAAAACTTTCGCGTATAATTTTAAGGTTACCCTGATTGACATTTGTATTGAGCACAAACTTGGTGAATGAATATTTACACGCATTAGAAAGAAAACCCTATCATTGAAATTCTGGATAGCGGAGAGTAAGTGTATGAAAAACAGGGACTTTGGGTTTTACCCGACACCAATCAGTAGTGCAGACCGTATCTGAGACTATGGGCAACATTTCTATGTATTCCACTTCTACAACAATTTGTTTGTTGTACTTTTGCATTACTTTGTGGATGGAAATATATTGAAGGAAAATCCCTATTAAAAATAGAGTAATGATCAAATGATGGAATATATATTTGAAATGACCAATTCGAAAAGAAAAGATTCAGGAAGCAACTGTTCCATTAATTATCCGTAACCAAACAATAACTATTTTCATTGGGATGATAAAACACACTTAATTGTTTTTGACATGATTTATTTTCACATAAAAAACCTTTATTAAAACCTATCAAATCTATCGCATCGCACCCTTTGAATATGTCTTTATGAAGCGCATTACATTTTTCTTATGCGACATGCGATTTCGCGATATCGCAAAATCGCAAAATCGCAGTATCTGAATATCGCAAAATCGATGTTGTCGCAATATCGGAACTTTGGTAAAGTCTACTTAAAGTTTCAAACATATATTCGCGATGTGTGATTTATGTCGCCGCTTGCGAAACTCCAATCGCTGATCGCAAAATCATGATTTCGATTTTTTGTTACTTATTTTTTTAATGAGAAAAGATTACGCGGGATGCGATTTGCGATAGGGTAATTACAAAGATGTTTTATTAATTTGTTTTTTTTTAATGTTTTTATTTAATAAAAGAAATAATGTTTTTGGAGTTTGATTTTTTATCTAAAATGAAAAATACATTTTTAAGGACGGTCCCTATTTCTATTTATCAAAGGTCTAGATTATTTTGAAAATAAAAATGGGGGGGAGCTGTTGCATAGCACAACAATTGGCGATTCACTTGGGAGAACCATATATCTTTGATTGGTTTATTTTGATATTTCTAAACTTTCAAAACGAGAAAAAGATATAAGAATAAAAACAATATGATTCATGAATTAAACAATGTTTTTTTTCAGAATATAATCTATTTACCTATCTCATTTCTTCTTAATTAACCCCTTTAGTTATAATACATAGGTATCTGTGTCAGTCAATACCTAGATTTAAAAAGATAAAGTAGGTATTCTCTAAAATTGGTTTCATAGATTTTTACTCATTTATCACAGATAGAGCCACTATTGCCGACACACGTTTATAGCCTCGACAGGTTTATCTTTTAACCAATAATGATTCAGAGACCCATCTGAATTTGATTTCTTATTTCAAAATATATTTTGACATGTAATTGAATTTGTTTTTTCTCGACACATTTTCAAAATCATTGTCCAGGTTTGGTGGCCTGATAGTGACAATGTCATTCACTGATAGTAATTTAGACTGAACAAGCTGGCTCGTAATGAGACCCCTTGTCTATTGATTTTTTATAATCATTTAGCTATTACCCTGTTGTAGTATGCAGTATTGGTAATATCAGTCTATATTATTTCTCTATGATCATGATAAACAAGCTCGTGATGAGACTTATTTTATTTTGAATATATATATATATATATATATATATATATATATATATATATTTTAAAAGTATACTTTGAAGAAGAAATTTTATCAGAGGGGTTGAATCATTAGCTCGTTTAAGAGTTATGGATGATAATTATAGAGTTGGTAGATACCTTTTCATAGAGAATCCTTGCTAAGTTAAAAGTTTCCTTTTTTGACTGATACATAATAACTATATTTTATGATATCAAGAGTCTTTCCTGAAAATAAATGCCTTTAGTAAATTTCAAATTATTTCAAAAAAAAAAGTTTATTCAATTCTCATATTTATGATCATCTTTTTACTTCACTTATTTATAGAAGCGAAAAATCAAAATAATTTATCAGAAATTTTGAAAATTTGAATCAACCAAACATGATGCTATTTTCAACCTTTATTTTCCTAAAGAAAAAATAAAATTTAAAGCTTGATCTAAGAGAAATATTTTTTAAGAATTTGACCATTCACAGGCAAGGAATCTTTATTACCTGATAATTCTTGCAGCAAAAAGGTGGATAAGCCTATTTTCTCAATGATTTGAAATGGACCAAGCCATAATATTTGGAATTTGGTATGCTTACCTTTTTCCTCATGTGCCTTATCCCATTTCAAAACAAGGTCTCCAACCTCAAAATATTTTGAGCTGGTGGATGTTCTGTCAAACAAGGCTTTCACTATTTGTTGATGATGAGCATGTATAGCTTTGGCTTTTTCTCTTTTTTTTTTCCATTTTAAGAATTTGATCTTGTCTAAGTTGAAGGGAAGACAAAGGATTTTCATCAATAAATTGCACTAAATCAAATGATGGTATTGTTATATTTGTGGGTAGAACTGCTTCTTTCCCATAAACTAACAGAAATGGAGAAGTACCTATTGAGGCTTTCTGGGTGATTCTGTCTGCTCAAAGAGCAAATAATAGTGCTTTGTGCCAATTTTTATGATTTTGTTTTATATTTCATTTGATGATTCTGATAAGGTTTTTATTTGTAGATTCAGCTAATCCATTACCTTGTGGATAATAGTTAGCTGAGTATTCTAATTTAAAACCTCTTTTCAAAGAAAATTCTATCATAGCATTTCCAGAAAAGTAAGATGCATTATCAAATATCAAAGTTGATGGGAGGCCAAACCTGGTGATTATGAACTGATCAATAAAATCTATAATACTTTGTGTATTAACTACTTTTAATGGGATAGCTTCTACCCATTTTGTGAAATAATCTATCACTGTTAGAATATACTTATGCTGTTTAGAAGAGTTTGGAGTTATTTCACCTATGATATCTAACCCCCATTGTTTGAATGGTTGTTGGATATTTACTGGTTGTAGTGGAAATGTTTCTTTCCTTTCTCTCCCTGCTTCAGTTTGACACACTTTGCATTTTCTCGTGTATTCATGTGCATCTTTAAATAGAGTTGGCCAATAGTAACAAGCATGTAGTATTTTATGAGCAGTTGTGTTTCCTTCGAAATGACCTCCAACTGGTCCATCATGTAATTCTTACATTACTTTTTCAGCTTCAATTTTCTCTAAACATCTCAATAATACATAATCATAATTATTTCTAAATAGCACATCATCTATGAGTTGATATTGATTTGATTTAAGCCTCAGAGCACGCTTTGCTATATAATTGAGATATAATGGTGCATATCCATTTTTTAAGAAAAATTTCAGATCAACATATTGTGGTTGAGAATCGTTTAGACTTACCTCAGACAGTTGTATTTCATTTGATTGGTATTCTTCTGTTGGTAAATGAGAGGCTCCAGTTAACATCCTGCAAAGACCTTGTCCTTTAACAATTTAGTAGGATGTATCTCTACATCATATTCTTGAAGTGCAGTGACCCAATTGTCTCTCTTCTCTCCTACTTCTCGTTGGTTTAATAATTGCCTTACTACTGAGTAAGGTACTATTATTTTAGTATGTGTTTTTAGGAGAAAAGGTCTAAAATGTTTCAAAGCTTTAAATACAACATAAGATTTCTTTTCTACAGCTGAATTATTTAAGTCAACACCTTGAAGGTTAGAACTAAAAAACGCAATCGGTGCTTCAATGTTTTGATCATTTATCTATGTCAAAACTGCTGCGTATGATGTATCAGAAGAAAATGTATATAATACAAATGACTTAAGAAAATTAGGAGTTGTTAAAGAAGGAGCTTCAATAATGGCTATTTTAATCAACTCAAAATAATTTCTCTCTTCTTTTCCCCATTTAAAAATTAAATTTTTCTTGATCATTGATTGCAGGGGTAAGATGATTTGGGAAAAATCTAGAACAAATCTTTTTACAAAATTAATTTTTCCTAAAAATGATTGCATCATTTTTTTTATTGTGTGGTAGAGGGATGTTTTCGATTTCTTGAATCCTATCTGGGTCAATATGGACTCCATTTTTAGAGAAAATGAACCCTAATAATTTACCTTCTGATAAGGCGAAATAACATTTTTTAGGATTCAAGGAAATGCTGATTTTCTACATCTTTCAAAAATGTTTTTTAGGTGATTAAAATGATTTTTTATATGCTTAGAGTAAACATTAATGTCATCTAAGTATATACCAACTGAGATATTGATTAGTCGTCGAAAAGCTATATCCATAGCATGTTGAAATGTAGCATTGACATTAATCAACCCAAATGGGATTTTTTGATATGTGTATGTTCCCCAATTTGTTCTGAATGTTGTCTGAAATCAATTTCTATACTTATATTGTACAATAGTGCAACTGATATTTCAAATAGAAACAATTGATTTCATACATAATTCATGAAAGCTAGAATTATCACTAATGTTTAAAATAGAGTTTAGCATACATGATAATAGTACCAGATGTGTGCTGTCCTGTTCATCTGATCAGTGATAATAGGCCACAATCAATCCTTCTATCAATAAGTTTTTCAGAGAATACAAAAGTGCATCAACAATGATCAACAACATGATGTATAACTGAAAAGGCTGTGTTCCATTATTTTATCATGCCATCCACAAACTTACAATAAAGCATTCTTTGTAAATGTTCTCAATAAAATTTTGGACCCTTCTCTAAATGCATGAGAAGGGTTTAAATATTACATTAAATACTTACAAAAATAGATTATACAAAATATTCTATGAGGTGGTTTCAAACAACCTTCCTCATTCCTAGTGCCTATTTTATAAAATTGAAATTATTAAAAATAAACTCACCTATAATCATGCTCGATGATAGATTACTGCCAGCTCTACTTTTCTTCTTACAAATATTAGACATCGACTGAACTTGTGGAGGCTTCCCGAAATGTGTCTTTATTTTCCCAGTAAATATAACATCATGCAAAAGTGGCTACATTTTATGTATGGAATCCAGAGAGAAATTCAATGTCATTACTTGACTATGCAGTTTAACTAGTAACTGCCAGTATGGTTCCCAATCAGTCTTCTTCAGCTATGCAAGCATTTCTTCTCAGAGTTGACCTGTGTTTTTCCAACTTTGCTCTAAATTTATGATATCAGGAATCGATTTGTGATTTCCTTCTTTAATCAAACCATAGGTATGCAACATGTGGTTAATCATTTTGACCATACTCTTTGATATACCTGCTGCTCTAGCTATGGCCAACTCTACCTGTTTTACATGTGCATCCTAGTCAGTAAAAAGGATATCTTTAAAAGTTTCTTTGATCTTTGGGAGACTTGAATTTCTCCCTTCCTCTGAATCCTTCCATTCAATATAATCAGAAATTTTGGTATTGAGTTCATTAAACTCAATTCTCTAGTCAATGACTGTATTGGTCAACTGTTCACTAATTTCCAAGTGTGGGATTATGTCTAACATTTGTAAGATAAACAAGTTTTTTTGTTTTGAGAGTAAGGCATTTAATGCCAATGCTTCTTTTATAAATTCCTCTGCAGTAGGAATACCTTCATATTTTGTAAGATCTTCTCTCAATTCTCTAATTAGTGTGTTTTTGCTAGATAAGTCATTTTCATGACTTATATTAAGCACTTCCATATCTTGCTGAAATTTGAGGAGTTTCTGCTCTACCTTCTGATTCATACTGCTCCTTTCTTCATCCAGTTGTTGTTGTGGCTACATGATCTTATCATATTTTTCTTGAACCAAAATGGATACATCAGCTGCCTTATCCATCGTTGCAGTAGTGTATGCTCTAGCAAATTGTGATAGCCAAGTCATATTTTCAATTGGATTTGAAGGAGTGTCTTTCCATACAACTTCCATTACATCATTTCCTGGAGGTGTTTTAATCCTTCTTCTTTTTATTTGTTTCCTTACTACATCTTTATGAAGAGGGATGCAGAATACATCCAGTGGAGGGATATCAATTACCTTTAGAATGATCTCATTAGTTGGAAACACAGGAACGACTTCTGTATCTTGGGAGGTTATCCAAAAAATTTCAATGATTTCTTTTGCTAAAATTGTTTGTCCCTTTGGAATCTGAAATTCTGTATCTTTTTGTGAAGATGATACCTTTGGGGTATTTATTAATGTGTTGCTTGCTAAAATCCAGGATTTATCTAGTTCACTCTGATTTTGTGAATCTGTTTGTTCTGTCCTAATTTCTTTGCTTGCTTCAGTCGTATAACTAGTAACCAATACATTTTGAGGGATACGTCTAAGTATTTGTTCTTTGTTCTCATTGAATCTATGTAATTATTCTAGATTTAGGTTCAATTTGACAAAATTTTGGACTTCTTCAAAATTCCCAATGAATTGCAAAATGTCTTCAAATATATCATCAGTGTGTATGATAGGTTTGACTTTAACTGATTGAGTAAACTTGTTAGCAATCTTCTCTGGGTCGAACTGCCTTGAGGGTAAAATGGGGAGCTTCAAAAGCTCAATATTTTGACATTATTTTAATGCATGATTGAAATTACTGAGGGTGAATGTACCACATTGAATTGGAAAACTTGGCCATAAGGATTTTTTACTATCCTTCAAAGATTTGGTGAGTCCATTACCAACAATTTGGTAAGCGACTTCTCTCGCCATTAATTTATCAAAAACATACAAAGGAAGAATATGTGGGGGAGCAGAGCTTCCAAGTACTCTAATGTATGAAAATTATTCTTCAATAAAACATCTCCCTATCATTTGAAGGTTTGAAAGGGATTCTTTAGTGAACCTAGGGCCCACTCTATCAAACATTAATTCATGTATAACTCCATAACATAGCCTATGAAAATGTGGTGCATAATTATTCTCCCATATCGCTTTATGACTCAAATGAATAGGGGTGGGATCCTTGGGAGTCCATTTCCAACACCTAATTGGGAAACTGGTAGAAAAACATATATCATCAAAAATATATGCACTCATGAAAAATTTAGGAATGGGTTTGGAGGAAGAAGCTCTTGTTTGGCGATATTCGTGAATTTATTTAGCTAGATTTTCAGAAAGAATGGTTTCGCAATTCATGATGTGGGAATTAACATAGGAATCAATCAGGGGAAGCCAATTTATGGAGAACTTGGTATTATCAGGGAGACCATATAATTTGCATAGCATCGCGGCTATAAAATTGTAGGGATTTTCAAGTGAGGTGATAGGATACATACCTGATTTCTCATGTTTGAACTTGTTATCCAGTTTCCTCCAACCTTGAATTGTCTTGAAAGGGTCCTCGTTGGTCTTTGAAAATTTCTCAACAAATTTATTATCATAGATGTCTTGTGGGCTGGGTAGCTTGTACATGACTTTCAAATCTTTAGCTCTAAAAGAACTTAAGATTTCAATCTTAGCTGTTCTTAATTGTCTGTCCTTGATTGCTGAATTGTCAAGCACCCACCTAATCATGTCAGTATATGGTAAAAGAGTAGCCCTTGCTACTATTAAATGAAGGAAGGAGCATGCAATATCATTAAACTGTAAATTTGAGGGTCTTGCATCATCAAAAGTTGCTTTGACCTCCTCTACTGCAGGTTCTTCATCTTCGAGAATGGTATAGATATCTTTCCACTTTGTAGCATCTTCATCAGTAGTGCAGATCGTATCTGAGACTATGGGCAACATTTCTGTGTATTCCACTTCTGCAACAATTTGTTTGCTATGATTTTTCATTACTTCGCAGATGGACATATCTTGAAGGAAAATCCCTATTAAAAACAGAGTAATGATCAAATGATGGAAGATATATTTGAAATGACCAATTCAAAAAGAAAATATCCGAGAAGCAGCTGTTCCATTAATTATCCGTAACCAAACAATAAATATTTGCATCGGGATGATAAAACAAACTTAATTGTTTCTGACATGATTTATTTTCACGTAAAAAACCTTTATTAAAACCTATCAAATCTATCGCATCGCGCCCTTTGAGTTTGTCTTTATGAAGCGCATTACATTTTGCTTATGCGACATGTGTGTTACACTGAAAATTGTCATTCTAAAATTCTACTATGTGTATGAGCTCATTATTACTCATACTTCTCCCTTTGCAAGTATAACATATCAGTTCCTCATGTCAAGCCTTGAAAATCAGAAAAATGTTCCTAAAAATATCCTAAATTTTGGTGTCGCACTTTCTCTCTATCTTGCCTGCGGTCTCGCACCTAATGTTCAGCTCTCTTGCGTATCTGAACAAAATTTATCTGTGTTAAAGGTGCGGACCACTGTAAGATAAAAAATGCGCAAGTAAATTCCAAAAATCTCAATAAAAGTAAATACTAGAAGCTTCCAGAAAATATCTTGCGGTGATAGAACCGCTCTTATGAGGTGCATGTATCCCTTACCTTATGGAGCTAACCCCTTGATGTGAGGAGCTTATCCCTTTGAAGGAGGATTCTATCCCTTCATATTTGGATCAAGAAACCTCCTCTTTTCCACTATAAAAAGAGGCATTGGGTAGCCTCAAGGGGAGTTGAAGCTTTAGAATATTTGAAGTTAAATGCTGTTGAGTTTCAGACTCAGTTAACTAAGAATTTTGTGAGAACAGATTACATACCTCTATTCGTCTTGGTTGGAGGAGTGCAGAGCTTATAAAAGTAGAGGAGACTCCTGCTTTGGACCCTGGGAAGGCCTGTGCAACATCAAGGCTCAGGTTGTAAGGTTTTCCTTATTTTAAAATTAATACAAATTTACTCATTTTTCTCAATAAGATTTCATTTAATGGTTTATTTCATAGATTCCTTGATCACTATGATAAGCATGGTTTATGATGATTTCTATATAGGTGCTATGTAATATTTTTCTTGTTTGTGACTGCAGGTTTACGAGGAAAACTCCTTCAAGTGCACGAGGGACAAAAACGACTTCAAACAAGCGCTATACATACGGTAAGTCTTTTACACCTCTATAGAGATTTTTGTAGATCATATATGCTTAGAGAAAGATTAGTTTATTTGGCTGTTTGTTGCTAGATAATTTTAGTACTAGGGAGATCGGTCTTGTCTGCAAGATGGATTAGTCCACACAACAAATTGGTGACTCTGCTGGGGAAAGAACTTGTTGTTTTTGGTTATCTTTTATTTTGATTTGAGGAAACGTTTTTCCTGGTTTTTGATTGATAGAAATCTGCCTGGGTAGCTTAGGTTTTCTCTGTTTTTGAAAATTTTGAGATCTTTTATGTTTTTCTCTAATTTTTCCTGGGACCGCACTTTTCCTTCTTTGCACAGTGCGAGTAGTTTCGTATTTTTGCTTGAGTAAACAGTGCGGTAATGCACCTGTTACTTCTAAAAGTCTGCAGACCTTGTTAAAATTTTGAAAAACTCTAGATTTCTTTCTTTAGTTTATCTTTATTTTGATTTATATTTTTTGGTTTCTGCCTAGATTGATGGTTGTTTCTGTCAAAAGCCTTTTGTGAATGAATCTTAGCAGTATTGGTGTTTTGATGATTTTCTAGAAGTTTTGCATTTTGGATTGTTTTTCACTTGGTATTTGTAGTGATTCGAAGCATCGACTGTTTGAAATACCTCATATTACATTGGTATTTTTGTCTTTTTTCTGAATCTGACCTGATTGTGAAATCATCCTTTATTGAGAAATAGAGCTACCTGTTTCTTTGCAAATCTTCGAAAAGAAACTTTTTTATTGGTTTTTGAATTTCATTTTTTATAAAAACATATTTGAGTGTTTTTGATCTATTTGTTATTCTAAACAAATAGATCCTTAGTTTGCTGAATAACTAAGTAAAACATTCTTCAAAAAAATCTTAAAGCTTTTATTCAATTAGATTATTAAAGTTTGTAGATCTCAAAATTAGTTTTATAGTTTTGAGTGTTTTTAAAATTTTTTTTTGTAGATTTCTTTTGGAGGAAATTTGTTTTGTAGCTTCAAGTTTTAAAAGTAAAAGGATTTTTCTTATGAGCTTTGATAATTTGTCTCATTTTGAGTTATTGTTGAAAAGACAAAAAATATTTTCTTTCAATTGTTCTTTATGTTTAAAGAAGGAATTGTTTATTAAAAGAATTGCATTCTCCAACTCTTTCTTAACTAGAATTTCATTGTAAGAAAGCGATTTGATTATCATTTTTAGGTGCATTTTTAGTGTTTTTTGGAAGTCGAGTCTTCACACCATCAGAGTTTCATTTCCGCACCCATTGACTTAAGAAACATCTCTTAAAAGTAACGCTTAATTAAAATTCATCTAGTAATCTTTTTATTTTCTAGGGCTCTTATCACCAACATAGCTTAGGCTCTTGGAGTAGGGAGTAATTAACTCTCCAAGATAGTAAAAACAAACAAGTAGAAAAATATTGCGGTAGGAAATAAATCCTATTGTAATTTGTATAATCTGGGAAGCTTCTCTTGAAGAAGTCAATCACGAGATCATGTCCGAACCTTTGAGACAATCAATTCTGTTTCATTGGGGTAGATACAAGATTTTGTGCGCATTAAAAATGGTAAACCTTGGATTAACCATTGTAGAGGAGCCTGGGGTCACTTGTCGGTAAACCTCGGATTAACCATGTCGAGGAACCTTCAAGGGGATTTAGCTTTGTTACTCTTCCCTTGCGCGTGGGATCGGATCGTAGACTGTTCCCCCAGTTATATTTGTTACTGTTGGTAATCTTAGTGTCCACAAACTTAAGATTATTTCCTAAGGTGAAGGTGAAGGAAGGATCTCACTGTACCTGGAGCAGACGTCAACTAGAATCACTTGGACTCTCTGGGGGGTTCTCTTCACACGAGATGGTTTTGTGAGGAAAATTGTGGCAGTCTGTTTCATTAAGCAGGTTGTCGGGGAAACTGTTCCAACCACCCTTTCTGTATTAAATTTCTACTAAGTTGGATTTCATCACTAACTAGCGTTTTTAGTATGGGAAGTTACTGCGTGTGTGTGGTTTGAACTCTTAGATTTTTAAGCGTGTGATTTAGCTATTTGTTTATTTAGAGACTTTAAGTGTTTTCATTGAAATTTTCTTTGTTTGCGTTTGATTAGTTAAATATTTAATCGTGGCGGAATTGCCGAGAAAATCCCAGAGACTACAAGGGAAACCCCCTGAATATACACCAAGTCAGCTTGAAGGGCTTCGTGCTCTGGTATCATCTAGTAGCGGTAGGATTAAATCAACAGAAGCTAGAACTTCATCTATAGTTATTCATCCTGATTATCAAACACCCATAATAGAACACATTCAAGAGCCGATTTCAGTTTCTGAATTTACTGGTAGTATTTATCCTTCTAGTGAACTAGCTGACAAACCTGAAATCTCTGTGAAACTGAACTTTCTGTTTTGGAAACATCTTTAGGATTTATTACGCCAACTTCTAGCGATCCTGGTTCACCTAGGGTAAGAAATATTGTCACTGACGATCTTCCATCTGGACTAATCTCTATTGAAGAACTTACTAATCCAGACGAAGAGTTATCTCTTCCTGAATCCCCTCAGTCTTTAAATCTTAGGGAACGTGAATCAATTTTCTACAACCCTATTTGAACTAGTGCATGGTATCTATCCTTAAATTTTTTTTTAGAGAATCCGGGTCTTGCTTTTTCTCCACCTCGAGTTCCATTTCATCCAACACCCAGAGGTTAATATCCATCATCCAGTCTGGCAGGAGAGTCATCCATGTTTTCCCAGACACCGGAAGCATTTTTACATGGTGGTCCTTCTGTTCCTTCGGGATATCAGGCTCTGTCTGGTAATTTCTCGGGGGCAGCTCCTCAACCAATTGAAAACGTGTTATCGTTTGGTTTAAGTGGAATTAAAACTGAAACGTCAAACAAAGAGAAAATCTTTATGATGACTGGTAATATTCCGAATCCTCAACCTCAAGGCAGTCAGTTACCGCCTGGAGGGAAATCTCAGGGAAATCAATTACCGCCTGGGGGGAAACCTCAAGGTAGTCAGTTACCGCTTGGGGGGTAACCTTCAGGAAGTCAGTTACCACCTGGAGGGCAACCTCAAGGTAGCTTTTTCCCAAGACAAACTGTGGAATCATATTATTTTGGGGGACAACCCCAAGGACAATACATACCTCAAGGGTATCAACCTTCAGGACAGTACATACCCCAGGGTCAACCCCAAGCTCAATATGCTCCTCAGGGTCCTTATCAACCCTAGATTCAGTACGCACCAAAGGGTTATCAACCTCAAGGTCAGTACCCAATTCAAGGTTACCAACAGCCTTCTGGTCAGTCATCTATACAAGGAGCCGAAAATTTACCACTTACTTATCAGCCCTACGTTCAACCAGGTTATGCTCCTTATGTTCAACCTTCTGCGAGACGATACCCTGGAATGAATATGGTGTGGGATCCGTCCCAATATCAACATCCTATGCAGCCTAATGTGCAGTTGCCTTTTCAACCTGGACAGCCTTTGGTTTTTGGTCCAACCCAGCAACCTGTCCAGCCTACTATTCAAACTCCTGCACCTAGTTCTGTTCAGCAGTCTGCGCCTAGTAAACCTCAGACTCCGCCTCAAACTGCTGCAACTGCTGCAACGTCTGTTCAACCTGTAACACCTATTTCTGGAGTATCTGTAACTCCGAGTTCATCTATACCTGCATCTGTGAAAATCCCTCAAGTCTCTGTACCCCAGTCAGGACCTTCAGTTCAGATTTCGGTTCAGATTCCTGCAGGACAAGCCGGTACAAGTACAGTTGTCACAAGTCAATCGAAATTCACATATCAACCGTACCAGGGATATCCTCAATTTGGTCCCGATTCAAAAAATCCAAGTTATCAGTATCAACCATACCCTAGCTATACTTATCAACAGTCTCAACAACCCCAGTTTGGTCCGGTTAATCCTAGTTTTCCGGGAGGTTACACAATTCCTAATGCAAATCCGATTCCCAGTTATCCTGGGTATCCACCTCCTAGAACTGATTTGGCTACTCAAGGTTTTCGTGACCCTAACCGTCAGTTACCATTTATTGCAACTTTGGATTTACCTGATTTGACGCACCTTACGAATGATCCAATTTTCTATTATCCGTACTGGCCGCCAATGCCGCATAAGTTGCCCAGTGATATACCGAAATTCAAAGGTAAGTCAGGAGAGGATCCATCAAATCACGTCATGAATTATCACCTCTGGTGTGCGTCTAATTCAATCATTGATGATTCGATTCGCTTACGTATTTTCCAAAGAACTCTTATTAGTCTTGCAGCAAAATGGTACATTGAGTTACCACAAGGCTCGTTTAATAATTTCAGTCAGTTAGCAATTGCCTTCTTGACTCATTTTCAGTTGCCTGTCAGATACGAAAATGGCACGGAATTATTAACTTCACTAAAACAATCCACATCCACGTATATTTTTGATCACATTCATGAATGGCGACGTAGAAGGCGTTTGGTGAAAGTTTACATTCTGGATCAAATTTTGGCAGAATGGTTTGTTAAATCATTGTTATCCAAAATCACTGAAGATGTAGCTAAGGCTGGTGTTGTTACTGAAGAGAAAGTAATTGCTCAAGCTCAGTACCTTGACCTCGTTTATACGCAGTCAGGTACTTTACATGAAAAAATCCCTGACCTTCCAAAGCAAGGTCAAATAGCTGTTGCTCGTTCAGGGTCTCATGCCGCTGATGGTATGATTGGTATGGTCAATACTAAAAGTAAGAAGAAATCTTCAAAGAATTCTTCTCCTATTATAACTTTACCAGATTCCCCGAAAGGAGAATCTTCCCCCGAAATTTTTTCCGACATTCATGTCGTAGAAACATCTACGAAAAAATCTAAATCCGGTGGAAAAAAGAAAGGGAAGAATAAAAACAAAAAGAATTCAAAAGAGAAAACTGATAAAAATGAATCCAATGATCCGTCAATTGTCGTACATGAAATCAAGACTTACCCGGATGCCAAACCTGTTCGTCAACATCTACGTCAGATACATCCTATAAAGCTGCTGCTATCAAAGCAGAAGTTGAAAAATTACTTCATACAGGTTTCATTTATCCAATTCCCTTAACGGATTGGGTATCAAATATTGTTCCTATGACTAAAAAACAAGGAACGATACGAGTATGTATCGATTATAGGGATATTAATCGAGCTTGTCCTAAAGACAATTATCCAACTCCCTATATCTTTCAAATAATCGATGATTGTGCTGGCAGTGAAATGTTTTCCTTTATGGATGGCTTTTCCGGGTATATTCAAATAAACATACTCCCTATTGATCAGCCAAAAACAAATTTTATTTGTCCGTGGGGGACGTTTGCTTATTTCAAGCTACCCTTTGGATTGAAAGATGTTGGAGAAACTTTTCAAAGGGCAATGTCTTATGTGTTTCATGACATTAAGCACATTGTGCAGCCGTATGTCGATGATTTACCTGCTCATTCATCACACAGGGCCGACCATCTCACTCACTTACGAGTTATCTTTATGAGTTTTCGGCATTATCGAATTAGGATGAATCCACACAAATGTGTTATTTGTGTAGAGTCAGGTCGTTTACTGGGATTTGTTGTGTCGAAAGCAGGTATTCGCGTCGATCCGTCGAAGGTCGAAGCTATTGTTAAATTACCTCCTCCTTTGACTTTACGCCAACTCCAAAGTTTGCAGGGGAAAGAAAACTTTTTACGGCGGTTCATTCCTAACTATGACGAGCTTACAAAAGGTTTTACCCGGTTGATGAAACAGAACATTCCATTCTTTTGGGATGAGATCGCTGATCGATCTTTTGATGCACTTAAACACACGTTGACCCATGCACCATTATTACATCCTCCCAACTACAACCAGGATTACGTTTTGTACCTTGCTGCTTCTCATTCCACCATTAGGATGGTTTTAGTTCAGGAAGACCAATCTAACACTGAACATGTGATTTACTATCTTAGTCAGAATCTGCATCTGACTGAGATCAAATACACACATGTGGAGAAATTGGCATTGGCAGCTGTTCAAGCTGTCCAAACATTTAGACACTACATCTTGTTACGTAAAATCACAGTAATTTCTGATTGCAACCCTATGATGTACATTTTAACCAAACAATTGCTTGGGGGCAAGTATTCCAAATGGATAGTCATCCTACAGGAATTTGACTTGGAATTTGAGAAATCCAAGGCAAAGAAATCTTTGGTATTTGCAGAACTGATGTGTGATTTCCCCTCTACTAATACTGAAACTGTGGCAGAAGAGCCCATTGCGGACGAATCTCTATTTCTTATCAGTACTCTCGATCCATGGTATGGAGATATTATATTGTTTATCTCCAAACCCAATCTTTTCAGCCTGAAATCTCACGATCTCAGTGACAAAAAATACGCTTCCAATCCCAGCAGTACAATATTATTGGTGATACACTCTATCGTCGTGGAGCGGATTCTGTTTTCCGACGCTGTCTTGTTCAGGAAGAAGCTGAAAAGGTTCTAAATGACTGCCAATATGGAGCATGTGGCGGTCATATGTCTGGGTATGCCACAGCCCAAAAGATATTGCGCGCTGGTTATTTCTGGCCGTCGTTATTTAAAGATTGTATTTATGCAGTCCGAAAATGCCACAATTGTCATTTTTTGATCGTAAGATGCACGTGCCACCTGCTCCTCTTCATCCCATAATTGCTGTTGGTCCTTTCGCGAAATGGGGTATCGATTTTATTACATGTAACCCTCACTCGGCCGGGGGGCATCCATATATTATCTTAGCAGTAGATTATTTTACTAAGTGGGACGAGGAGATGCCTACATTTTCGGCTGACAGCAAGACTGCTACAACTTTCGTATTTAATCACATAATTGCTAGGTTCTGTTTTCCTCAAGACATTATTACAGATCATGGAAGTCATTTTCGGAATTTCATGATGACTGAACTTACAGATCAACTTGGCCTGCACCACGATAGTTCCACTATGTATTATCCGCAAGCCAATGGTCTGGTTGAAGCCATAAATAAAGTTTTAGTCACCATGATTAGAAGAATTATTGGTATTCACAAAACGAATTGGAATTCCATGTTATTTTCAGCACTTTGGGCATATCGAACCTCAGTAAAAACATCAACTGGTTTCACTCCCTTTCAAGTCGTTTACGGTTTGGAAGCTGTGTTGCTGATTGAATGCGAAATTCCGTCACTGAAATTAGCCATAGAATTACTCCCAGCTACGTTGAAGAGGAGAAACATTTTTTATACTTGGCTCATCTGGATGAGAATCGATGAAATGCTGCAATAGCAAACGAGGCTCATGTTAAACGAATAAAAGCTCAGTATGATAGAAGTGTTACCCCTTGAAATTTTTTCAGAAGGAGACCTAGTCTTAGTTTATGATCAAGCCAACGATAAGCTAGGAGCTGGGAAATTCGTGCCCATGTGGCATGGTCCTTTCATTGTTAAGCGAAAGCTGGCAAAAGGGGCCTATGAGCTGATAGATTTTGACGGTGTCCCTTTAGATAAACCCATAAATGGACTTTATCTGAAGCGATACTATGCTTAAACTTGGTGTGGAGATTTTTTATTAGATTAGATTTCCTTACTGCTGGTGTGTCTTAGATTAGAAAAGCATGCCTAGTTTAGAAGTGTGTTTTTTATCACTATTCCTGCTTATCTGAGTTTTACTCCTGATATTGCAGATGTCGACGTCTCTTCAAACCTACATTGGTTTTGCTGATGGTGCTTGTCGTAGTACACAGAACATTTCTTCCGCAGCTTGGGTTATCTATTCACCCTCTGACGAGTTAGTATCCATGCATGGGGTAAGCCTTGGTCAAACAACGAATAACATTGCCGAGTATAGTGCAGTGATTGAGTTATTACTTGAATCCATATCATTTGGAATTCGGAGTTTGATTGTTAGGTTGGATTTTGAACTTGTTGTATTACAGCTTAACAGGGTTTATGCCATTAGAAATCCAGTGTTATTAAGGTTATTTTTAAGAGTTCGTCTCTTGGAACGTGAATTTTATTACATTGAATATCAACATATTCCAAGACATTTAAATACATTAGCAGACAGTTGCTTCTAGTATGATAAATCGACATTTGCAATGATCAAAATAGTAAAACAAACAACATTCATAACATGTACAAAAATAGCCGGTAAATAGTGATATATCATAGTATAGAAGTGTTTTCAAAAAATATACATCGTCTTCGATCATAGGTTGGAAAAACCTTATGATCGGAAAAATGATAACACAAAAAGTAAAAAATATGAGTCTACAACACGATCATCCCATCAATGATGGTGATCACGATAAGAGACCATTGCTCGGGCCACCCTACATAGGAACCTTCTAAAAGGTCCTGGAACACCAATCACGTATCTCTGCAATCTGAGTGGAATCTCATCTATGTCCGTCTCTGGAATGTCTAGAGTCAGATGCTCTAGATGATGCTCTAAATCAGACACGATTTCTGCTGATTGGCTTACTGGGGCTGGTGCGGCTGCAACTGGTTGTCTTCTGTCATAAGGTTGGAGATGGGCTGGTCGCCTTGGGCCCACATCTGTATTAAAAAAATTTTGGTTATTAATTTTGAAAGACGATCAAAATACGAAAAAAATTAGAACTTAGAATTTGTTGGAAATGATTTTACCTGATTCATCCCACTATTCCCCTGTTGGGAGAGTCATCTCTCGGTCGCCGCGGAAATCTATCCTGGCGTATGGAAAGTCCTCAATGAAAAAAAGTTGGCGGTCCAGCCAACGAAAATATGAAGGAGGAAATCGAACAATCTCAGCGCCCTCAATACCGTGACGGGTCATCAATGCAATCCAATGAACCATCCTAGGTTCTCGGGGTCGACCAACATCAACAGGAATGCTCTGTGGAGCCAACATGGGGATCCTCTCTAGAGAAAAAGTGACCACGATGGATCGATATCCAAAGTTATTTAGTTTGCCATTTTTCGCTCTAGTTAGTTGGCCTTTTACATTGGCCAACACACCTTTGCACCAGTTGAAAATGGTTCCTCGAAAACAGTCCACAGCAATGCGCATCTGGGAGCCGGTAGCCACATGGAGTGCGACACTCCCACACAGTCTGGTAATAGTAAACGCAATAACTTTCAGCTCTGGATGGATGATAGTTTTTATATCAATCCGTTTCTCCCTGGGGTCTACCTCATCATGACAGAACTCTTGTCGAAGACTAGCGACAGTTTGGCCACCTGGCCTAGTCCCAAACAAGGAAAGTTGTTCGCCCCTATTGGACAAACCAGTCAGAAAATAAATATCCTCCAGCTCAATTTTGAGCCGGTGGCTACCAATAATGAAACACTGGTCCTGCACGTTCCACCTGTTTACCAGCCATGTAAAGAGATATACCTGTGCCCTCATGCCCTGGATGGCCCAGAATTTATACAAATCGCATGCTCTTAATGCCTGCATTGTGGGAAAATGGAGTATTGCAGCGTCATCCACATCCTCATGCTCACGTTCTCTCCAAATCAACATCTTGCTAATCCTACAATGCATAAAAAGATATGTTAGAACAATCTAATTTGAAAATTTTTGGGCGCCAAATGAGAAATTTGATTTTGAAATTTAAAAATGCGGGGACCACACTTTCCCTTTGTACACAGTGCATAGGAACGCACACACTCTGTAGGAAAAGTGTGGACCCACGAATTTTTTCTACATAGAAAAAGTCGGGGTCCACAGGTCCCATGTGTGGCACCTGCGGACCTCCGCGGGCGATTTCTTAAACTATGTTTCTCCCTTAAAAATAAAATCTAAAGCCTAAAAATGAATTGTAAATGGATGAAAAGCAAGATTAAGAGGTTGTGGATTACCTGGGACTGACGGTTCTCGATTTCGTCTGACGGATTTTCCGGAATCTTCACAGTAACGTTTTTACCCAAAAGCTTCTACTTTTCACTGTGAACTTGAACGGTAAAAATGAAGTTGAAAAAGTCCTTTTTATAAGTTTTTTCGAATAGATGAATTTTTAATTTGTTTATTTTTCACTTTAAAAAGGGTGTTTTGAAAGAATTTTTACTTATCTTAAACAGGTATGTGTAATGTTTCAAGTTTTTGTGCAGAAATTGGATTTTTTAGGAGAATTGATCATTTTTCAGCAAAAGAGCATACTTTTATCACTTTTTCGGACTCTTTCAAAAAATTTACGAAAAAGCAAAACATTGGAGTTCTATTTTAAAGCCCTTTTCAAACTCTCTAAACATGAAAAGATTTTCGAGCACTTGATTATTCGAACTTGTTAAAGTAAATGAATGATCGTCCCTTCAGTATAAGTTTACCCCTTTTACGGACTGAAAAGGAATATTTAAGAAAAAGGTATACGTTGACTAATTAAGGTCAATAGAGTTCTCTCCTGCATTATTTTATCCTTTTTCGAGCTTGAGAGACTAAATTTACAAAAAAGTACACCCATGGAGTTTTCTTAAGTTTTTTCTTCTGACTCCCTAAAATTGAAAAACACCGAGTTTTTCCTATACTGGACTCGTTAAAATTTAACAGTAAAGGACCTGTTCGATTCTAAACAGGAACGGACCACTCCTTCTTAGGGTTCGAATCTTAAACTAAGTTGGACTCATATGAAGGATGAGCTTATAAACAAGCAAATGTTATCCTCCTCAAGCTTGTAAAAAATAAAGAGGTACTTGCTAGAAATGGTGGGGGAAAAGAGAGAAAAATGACTTGTTTGTTGTATTTTGAATTTTCGAAAATCCTGTTAACCACTCTTGAACACGACACTTTCATTCACCTGGGTTGGGAAATTCTTTGCCTAACAGTTAATCAAACCTCATTGAAAGTATTCATCCAGTTTTAGGTATTAGCTTTGGGTCAATTGCCACCAAGCCATCCGTAGTGTCGTTATGTGTTCAAGAGGACAGTTCAAATAAACCATTCATCTACAAAATATCTGTCATCCATGTTGACCATCCCTGAGTCAGTCCTTGCCAATATATTTTCAAAACTTGATCTATGATTTCCTGTTGTGGGCTTGCCTACAACGGATCACTTTCTATCGACGACAACTCATTATCTAGGAAGTTGATCTAGAAATCGTCAGTACCTTGAAATCTGCATTTCTCAATGGCAGGTTTCTCGCTTTCGACGACAGGTTGCACCATTGAACTTGGTTTAATAATTTCCTTAATACTTCTCTCCTACTTCTCCTTGGTTTAATAATTGCCTTACTACTGAGTAAGGCACTATTATTTTAGTATGTGTTTTTAGGAGAAAAGGTATGAAATGTTTCAAAGCTTTAAATACATCATAAGATTTTTTTTCTACAGCTGATTATTTAACTCAACACCTTGAAGGTTAGAGCTAAAAAACGCAATCGGTGCTTCAATGTTTTGATCATTTAGCTATGTCAAAACTGCTGCGTATGATGTATTAGAAGAAAATGTATATAATACAAATGGCTTAAGAAAATTAGGAGTTGTTAAAGAAGGAGTTTCAATAATGGCTATTTTAATCAACTCAAAATAATTTCTCTCTTCTTTTCCCCATTTAAAAATTAAATTTTTCTTGATCATTGATTGTAGGGGTAAGATGATTTGGGAAAAATCTAGAACAAATCTTTTTACAAAATTATTTTGTCCTAAAAATGATTGCATCGTTTTTTTTATTGTGTGGTAGAGGGATGTTTTCAATTTCTTGAATCCTAACGGGGTCAATATGGACTCCTTTTTTAGAGGCAATGAACCCTAATAATTTACCTTCTGATAAGGCGAAATAACATTTTTTAGGATTCAAGGAAATGCTGAATTTTCTACATCTTTCAAAAATGTTTTTTAGGTGATTAACATGATTTTTTCTATGCTTAGAGTAAACATTAATGTCATCTAAGTATATAACAACTGAGATATTGATTAGTCGTCGAAAAGCTATATCCATAGCATGTTGAAATGTAGCATTGACATTAATCAACCCAAATGGGATTTTTCGATATGTGTATGTTCCCCACTTTGTTCTGAATGTTGTCTGAAATCAATTTCTATACTTATATCGTACAATAGTGCAACTAATATTTCAAACAGAAACAATTGATTTCATACATAATTCATGAAAGCTAGACTTATCACTAATGTTTAAAACAGAGTTTAGCATACATGATAATAGTACCAGATGTGTGTTGTCTTGTTCATCTGATCAGTGATAATAGGCCACAATCAATCCTTCTATCAATAAGTTTTTCAGAGAATACAAAAGTGCATCAACAGTGATTAACAAAATGATGTATAACTGAAAAGGCCGTGTTCCATTATTTTATCAAGGCATCCACAAACTTACAATAAATCATTCTTTGTAAATGTTCTCAATAAAATTCTGGACCCTTCTCTAAATGCATGAGAAGGGTTTAAATACTACATTAACTACTTACAAAAATAGATTATACAAAATATCCTATGAGGTGGTTTCAAACAACCTTCCTCATTCCTAGTATCTAATTGCTAAAATTGAAATTATTAAAAACAAACTAACTTATAATCATGCCCGATGATAGATTACTGCTAGCTCTACTTTTCTGCTCACAAATATCAGACATTGACTAAACTTGTGGATGCTTCCTGAACTGCGTCTTCATTTGCCTAGTAAATATAGCATCATGCAAAAGTGGATGCATTTTTTGTATGGAATCTAGAGAGAAATTCAATGTCATTACTTGACTATGTGGTTTAACCAGTAACTGCCAGTATGATTCCCAATCACTCTTCTTCGGTTGTGCAAGCATTTCTTCTCAGATTTGACCTGTGTTTTTCCAACTTTGCTCTGAATTTCTGATATCAGGAATCGATTTGTGATTTCCTTCTTTAATCAAACTAGAAGTATGCAACATGTGGTTAATCATTTTGACCATACTCTTTGATATACCTGCTGCTCTGGCTATGGCCAACTCTTCCTGTTTTACCTGTGCATCCTAGTCAGTAAAAAGGATGTCTTTAAAATTTTATTTGATCTTTGGGAGACTTGAATTTCTCCCTTCCTTTGAATCCTTCCATTCAATATAATTAGAAATTTTGATATTGAGTTCATTAAACTCAATTCTCTGGTCAATGACTATATTGGTCAATTGTTCACTGATTTCCAAGTGTGGGATTATGTCTAACATTTGTAAGATAAACAAGTTTTGTTGTTTTGAGAGTAAGGCATTTAATGCCATTGCTTCTTTTATGAATTCATATGCAGTAGGAATACCTTCATATTTTGTAAGATCTTCTCTCAATTCTTTAAACAGTGTGTTTTTGCTAGATGTCATTTTCATGACTTATCTTAAGCACTTCCATATCTTGCTGAAATTTGAGGAGTTGCTGCTCTACCTTCTGATTCAGACTACTCCTTTCTTCATCCAGTTGCTGCTGTAGCTGCATGAACTTATCATCTTTTTCTTGAACCAAAATGGATACTTCGGCTACCTTATCCATCGTTGCAGTAGTGTATGCTCCAACAAATTGTGATAGCCGAGTCAGATTTTCAATTAGATTTGAAGGAGTGTCTTTCCATACAACTTCCATTACTTCATTTCCTAGAGGTGTTTCAATCCTTCTCCTTTTTCTTTGTTTCCTTACTATAGCTTTATGAAGAGGGCTATAGAATACATCCAGTGGAGGGATATTAGTTACCTTCAGAACAATCTCATCAGTAAGAAGCACAGGAATGACTTATGTATCTTGGGAGGTTATCCCAGGACTTTCAATGATTTCTTTTGCTGAAACTGTTTGTCCTTGTGGAGTCTGAAATTCTGTATTTTTCTGTGAAGATGATACCTTTGGGGTATTTATCAATATGTTGCTAACTGAAATCCAGATTTTATCTAGTTCACTTTGATTTTGTGAATCTGTTTGTTCTTCTCTGATTTATTTGCTTACTTCAGCCGTATAACTAGTAACCAAGACATTTTGAGGGATACATCTGAGTCTTTGTTCTCTGTATTCATTGAATCTCTGTAATTCTTCTGGATTTAGATTCAATTTTAAAAAATCTTGGACTTATTCAAAAGTCCCAACAGATTGCAAAATGTCTTCAAATCTATCATCAGTGTGTATGATAGGTTTGACTTTAACTGACTGAGTAAACTTGTTAGAAATCTTCTTTGGGTCGAATTGCCTTGAGGGTAAAACGGGGAGCTTCAAAAGCTCAATCTTCTGACATTCTTTCAATGCATGATTGAAATTGCTGAGGGTGAATGTACCACATTGAATTGGAAAGTTGGCCATAAGAATTTTTTACTATCCTTCAAAGATTTGGTGAGTCCATTACCAACAATTTGGTAAGAGACTTAGCTCTCCATTAATTTGTCAAAAACATACAAAGGAAGAATATGTGGGGGAGAAGAGCTTCCAAGTACTCTAATGTATGAAAATGATTCTTCAATAAAACATCTCCCTATCATTTGAAGGTTTGAAAGGGCTTCTTTAGTGAACCTAGGGCCCACTCTATTAAACATTAATTCATGTAACGATAATATAACTCCATAACATAGGCTATAAAAATGTGGTGCATAATTATGCTCCCATATCGCTTTATGACTCAAATGAATAGGGGTGGGATCCTTGGGAGTCCATTTCCAACACATAATTGGGAAATTGGTAGAAAAACAGATAGCATAAAAAATATATGCACTCATGAAAAATTTGGGAATGGGTTTGGAGGAAGAAGCTCTTGTCTGGCGATATTCGTTAATTTATTTAGCTAGATTTTCAGAAAGAATGGTTGCCCAATTCATGATGTGGGAATTAACACAAGAATCAATCAGGGGAAGCTAATTTATGGAGAACTTGGTATTATCAGGGAGACCATATAATTTGCATAGCATCGCGGCTGTAAAATTGTAGGGATTTGCAAGTAAGGTGATAGGATACATACCTGATTTCTCATGTTTGAACTTGTTATCCAGTTTCCTCCAACCTTGAATTGTCTTGAAAGGGTCCTCATTGGTCTTTGAAAATTTCTCAACAAATTTATTATCATATATGTCTTGTGGGTCGGGTAGCTTGTACATGAATTTCAAATCTTTAGCTCTAAAAGAACCTAAGATTTAAATCTTATCTGTTCTTAATTGTCTGTCCTTGATTGTTGAATTGTCAAGCACCCACCTAATCATGTCAGTATATGGTAAAAGAGTAGCCCTTGCTGCTATTAAATGAAGGAAGGAGCATGCAATATCATTAAACTGTAAATTTGAGGGTCTTGCATCATCAACAGTTGCTTTGACCTCCTCAACTGCAGGTTCTTCATCTTCGATAATGGTATAGATATATTTCCACTTTGTAGTACCTCCATCAGCAGTGCAGATCGTATCTGAGACTATGGGTGACATTTTCGTGTATTCCACTTATGCAACAATTTGTTTGCTGTGATTTTGCATTACTTCACGGATGGACATATCTTGAAGGAAAATCCCTATTAAAAACAGAGTAATGATCAAATGATGGAAGATATATTTGAAATGACCAATTCGAAAAGAAAAGATCCGGGAATTAGTTGTTCCATTAATTATCTGTAACCAAACAATAAATATTTTCATCGGGATGATAAAACACACAATTTTTTCTGACATGATTTATTTTCATGTAAAAAACCTTTATTAAAACCTATCAAATCTATCGCATCGCGCCCTTAGAATTTGTCTTATGAAGTGCATTACATTTTGCTTATGCGACATGTGTGTTACACTGAAAATTGTCATCCTGACATTTTTCTATGTGTATGAGCTCATTATTACTCATAATTCTCCCTTTGCAAGTCTAACATATCAGTTCCTCATGTCAAGCCTTGAAAATCAGAGAAATGTTCCTAAAAATCTCCTAAACTTTGGTGTCGCACTTTCTCTCTATCTTGCCTGCGGTCCCGCACCTAATGTTCAGCTCTCTTGTGTATCTGAACGCAATTTATCTGTGGTAAAGGTGTAGACCCCTGTAAGATAAAAAAGGCGCAAGTAAATTCCAAAAATCTCAATAAAAGTAAATTCTAGAAGCTTCCAGAAAATATCTTGCGGTGATAGAACCACTCTTATGAGGTGCATGTATCCCTTACCTTATGGAAATAACCCCTTGATGTGAGGAGCTTATCCCTTTTAAGGAGGATTCTATCCCTTCATAGTTGGATCAAGAAACCTCCTCTTTTCCACTATAAAAAGAGGCATTGGGTAGCCTCAAGGGGAGTTGAAGCTTTAGAATATTTGAAGTTAAATGTTGTTGAGTTTCAGATACAGTAAACTAAGAATTTTGTGAGGAGGGATTACATACCTCTATTTGTCTTGGTTGGAGGAGTGCAAAGCTTATCAAAGTAGAGGAGACTCCTGCTTCGGACCCCGGGAAGGCGTGTGCAACATCAAGGCTCAGGTTGTAAGGTTTTCCTTCTTTTGAAATTAATACAAATATACTCATTTTTCTCAATAAGCTTTCAATTAATGGTTTATTTCATAGATTCCTTGATCACTATGATAAGCATGGTTTATGATGATTTCTATACAGGTGCTATGTAATATTTTTCTTGTTTGTGATTGCAGGTTTACGAGGAAAACTCCTTCAAGTGCACGAGGGACAACAACGACTTCAAACAAGCGCTGGACATATGGTAAGTCTTTTACACCTCTATAGAGCTTTTTGTAGATCATATATGCTTAGAGAAATATTAGTTTATTTTGTTGTTTGTTGCTAGATAATTTTAGTACTAGGGAGATTGGTCTTGTTCGCAAGATGGATTAATCCACACAACAAATTGGCGACTTCGTTGGGGAAAGAACTTGTTGTTTTTGGTTCTCTTTTATTTTGATTTGAGGAAACGTTTTTCCTGGTTTTTGATTGATAGACATCTGCTTGGGTAGCTTAGGTTTTCTCTGTTTTTGAAAATTTTGAGATCTTTTATGTTTTTCTCTAATTTTTCCTGGGATCGCACTTTGCCTTCTTTGCACAGTGCGGGCAGTTTCGCATTTTTGCTTGAGTAAACAGTGCGGTACCGCACCTGTTACTTCTGAAAGCCTGTGGACCCTGTTAAAATTTTGAAAAACTCTAGATTTCTTTCTTTAGTTTATCTTTATTTTGATTTAGAGTTTTTGTTTTCTACCCAGATTGATGGTTTTTTCTGTCAAAATCCTTTTGTGAATGAATCTTAGCAGTATTGGTGTTTTGATGATTTTCTAGAAGTTTTGCGTTTTGGATTATTTTTCACTTGGTATTTGTAGTGATTTGAAGCATTGACTGTTTGAAATAACTCATATTACATTGGTATTTTTGTCTTTTTGCTAAATCTGACCTGATTGTGAAATCATCCTTTATTGAGAAATAGAGCTACATGTTTCTTTGCAAATCTTCGAAAAGAAACTTTGTTATTGGTTTTTGAATTTCATTTTTTATAAAAACATATTTGATTGTTTTTTATCTGTTTGTTATTATGAACGAATAGATCCTTAGTTTGTTGAATAACTAAGTAAAACATTCTTCAAAAAATCTTAAAGATTTTATTCAATTAGATTATTAAAGTTTGTAGATCTCAGAATTAGTTTTATAGTTTTGAGTGCTTTTTAAATTTTTTTTTGTAGATTTCTTTTGGAGGAAATTTGTTTTGTAGCTTCAATTTTTAAAAGTGAAAGGATTTTTCTTATGAGCTTTGATAATTTGTCTCATTTTGAGTTATTGCTGAAAATACGAAAAATATTTTCTTTCAATTGTTCTTTATGTTTAAAGAAGGAATTGTTTACTAAAAGAATTGCATTCTCCAACTCTTTCTTAACTAGAATTTCATTGAAAGAAAATGATCTGATTATCATTTTTAGGTGCATTTTTAGTGTTTTTTGGAAGTCGAGTCTTCACACCATCAGAGTTTCATTTCCGCACCCATTGACATAAGAAACAACTCTTAAAAGTAACGCTTAATTAAAATTCATCTAGTAATATTTTTATTTTCTAGGGTTCTTATCACCAACATAGCTTAGGCTCTTGGAGTAGGGAGTAATTAACTCTCCAAGATAGTAAAAACAAACAAGTAGACAAATCTTGCGGTAGGAAATAAATCCAATTGTAATTTGTATAATCTGGGAAGCTTCTCTTAAAGAGGTCAATCACGAGATCATGTCCGAACCTTTGAGACAATCAATTCTGTTTCATTGGGGAAGATAGAAGATTTTGCGGACATTACAAATGGTAAACCTCAGATTCACCATTGCTGAGTAGCCTAGGGTCACTTGTCGGTAAACCTCAGATTAACCATGTCGAGGAGCCTTCAAGGGGATTGAGCTTTGTTACTCTGCCCTTGCGCGTGGGATTGGATCGTAGACTCTTCCCCTAGTTATATTTGTTACTGTTGGTAACCTTAGTGTCCACAAACTTAAGATTATTTCCTAAGGGGACGGTGAAGGAAAGATCTCACTGTACCTGGAGCAGATGTCGACTAGACTCACTTGGAATCTCTAGGGGGTTCTCTTCACACGAGATGGTTTTGTGAGGAAACTTGTGCCAGTCTGTTTCATTAAGCAGGTTGTCGGGGTAACTGTTCCAACCGCCCTTTCTATATTAAATTTCTGCTAAGTTGGATTTCATCACCAACTAGTGTTTTTAGTACGGGAAGTTACTGTTTGTGTGTGGTTTGAAATCTTAGATTTTTAAGTGTGTGATTCAAATGTTTGTTTCTTTAGAGACTTTAGGTGTTTTAATTGAAATTTTCTTTGTTTGCGTGTGATTAGTTAAATATTTAATCGTGGCGGAATTGCCGAGACAATCCCGGAGACTACAAGGGAAACCCCCTGAATATACACCAAGTCAGCTTGAAGGGCTTCGTGCTCTGGTATCATCTAGTAGCGGTAGGATTAAATCAACAGAAGCTGGAACTTCATCTATAGTTATTCATCCTGATTATCAAACACCCATAACAGAACACATTCAAGAGCTGATTTCAGTTTCTGAAGTTACTGGTAGTATTTATCCTTCCAGTGAACTAGCTGACGAACCTTGAATCTCTGAACCTGAAACTGAACCTTCTTTTTTGGAAACATCTTCAGGATTTATTACGCCAACTTCTAGCGATCCTGGTTCACCTAGGGTAAGAAATATTGTCACTGACGATCTTCCATCTGGACTAATATCTATTGAAGAACTTACTAATTCAGACGAAGAGTTATCTCTTCCCGAATCCCCTCTGTCTTTAAATCTTAGGGAATGTGAATCAATTTTCTACAACCCTATTTGAACTAGTGCTTGGTACCTATCCTTAACAAATTTTTTAGAGAATCCGGGTCTTGCTTTTTCTCCACCTCGAGTTCCATTTCATCCAACACCCAGAGGTTACTATCCGTCATCCATTTTGGCAGGAGAGTCATCCATGTTTTCCGAGACACTGGAATCATTTTTACATGGTGGTCCTTCTGTTACTTTAGGGTATCAGGCTCTGTTTGGTACTTTCTCGGGGGCAGCTCCTCAACCTATTGAAAACATGTTATCGTCTGGTTTAAGTGGAATTAAAACTGAAACGTCGAACACAGAGAAAATCTTTATGATGAGTGGTAATATTCCGAATCCTCAACCTCAAGGCAGTCAGTTACCGCCTGGAGGGCAATCTCACGGAAATCAGTTACCACCTGCGGGGCAACCTCAAGGTAGTCAGTTACCGCCTGGGGGGCAACCTTCAAGAAGTCAGTTACCACCTGGGGGCAAACCTCAAGGTAGCTTTTTCCCAAGACAAACTATGGAATCATATTATTTTGGGGGACAACCCCAAGGACAGTACATACCTCAAGGGTATCAACCTTTAGGACAGTACATACCCCAGGGTCAACCCCAAGCTCAATATGCTCCTCAGGGTCCTTATCAACCCCAGCTTGAGTACGCACCTCAGGGTTATCAACCTCAAGGTCAGTACCCAATTCAAGGTTACCAACAGCCTTTTGGTCAGTCATCTATATAAGGAGCCAGAAATTTACCACTTACTTATCAGCCCTACGGTCAACCAAGTTATGGTCCTTATGTTCAACCTTCTGCGGGACAATACCCCGGAATGAATATGGTGTGGGATCTGTCCCAATATCAACAGCCTATTCAGCCTAATGTGCTGTTTCCTTTTCAACCTGGACAACCTTTGGTTTCTGGTCCAACCCAGCAACCTGTCCAGCCTACTATTCAAACTCTTGCACCTAGTTCTCTTCAGCAGTCTATGCCTAGTACACCTCAGACTCCGCCTCAAATTGCTGCAACTGATGCAACGTCTATTCAACCTGTAACACCTATTTCTGGAGTATCTGTATCTCTGAGTTTGTCTATCCCTGCATCCGTGAAAATCCCTCAAGTCTTTGTACCCCAGTCAGGACCTTCAGTTCAGACTTCGGTTCAGATGCCTGCAGGAAAAGCCGGTACAAGTACAATTGTCACAAGTCAACCGCAATTCACGTATCAACTGTACTAGGGATATCCTCAGTTCGGTCCCGGTTCACAAAATCCAAGTTATCAGTATCAACCGTACCCTGGCTATACTTATCAACAGCCTCAACAACCCCAGTTTGGTCCGGTTAATCCTAGTTTTCCGGGAGGTTACACAATTCCTAACGCAAATCCGATTCCCAGTTATCCTGGGTATCCACCTCCTGGAACTGCTTTGGCTACTCAAGGTTTTCGTGACCCTAACCGTCAGTTACCATTTATTACAACTTTTGATTTACCTGATTTGACGCGCCTTAAGAATGATCCGATTTTCTATTATCCGTATTGGCCGCAAATGCCGCATAAGTTGCCCAGTGATATACCGAAATTCGAAGGTAAGTCAGGAGAGGATCCATCAAATCACATCATGAATTATCACCTCTGGTGTGCGTCTAATTCAATCATTGATGATTCGATTCGCTTACATCTTTTCCAAAGAACTCTTATTGGTCTTGCAGCCAAATGGTACATTGAGTTACCACGAGGCTCGTTGAATAATTTCAGTTAGTTAGCAACTACCTTCTTGACTCATTTTCAGTTGCCTGTCAGATATGAAAATGGCACAGAATTATTAACTTCACTAAAACAATCCACGTCCACATATATTTCTGATCACATTCATGAATGGCGACGTAGAAGGCGTTTGGTGAAAGTTTACATTCCGGATCAAATTTTGGTGGAATGGTTTGTTAAATCTATCCAAAATCACTGAAGATGTAGCTAAGGCTGGTGTTGTTACTGAAGAGCAAGTAATTGCTCAAGCTCAGTACCTTGACCTCGTTTATACGCAGTCAGGTACTTTACATGAAAAAATCCCCGACCTTCCAAAACAAGGTCAAATAGCTACTGCTCCTTCAGGGTCTCATGCCGCTGATGGTATGATTGGTATGGTCAATACTAAAAGTAAGAAGAAATCTTCAAATAATTCTTCTCCTAATATAACTTTACCAGATTCCCCGAAAGGAGAATCTTCCCCCAAAATTTCTGCCGACATTCATGTCGTAGAAACATCTACGGCTAAATCTAAATCCGGTGGAAAAAAGAAAGGGAAGAATAAAAACAAAAAGAATTCAAAAGAGAAAACTGATAGAAATGAATCCAATGATGAAAAGCACAAACCGCGCTATCCTTGTTACATTTGTGACGAGGATCACTTTACTAAGGAATGCCCACATCGAGCAGAGGTTGCAAAATTTGTTAAAGGTTCACAACAACCTGCTGTCTTGAAGGATCCTTTTCCACCTCAAGATAGAAAAATGGTTGGTTCCACCTCGACTGCCTCAGAAGAGCCCATTTTGATGATGTCTCATGTAAGGATTGCGACGCGAGCGCAAGATTATGGTACTAAGAATCATGTTGATGGTAAAGAAGCAGAATATTCTAATGCAAATACATTAATTGCACCTCCTCCTGTTTCTGGTCCGCTACAAATCGAGAAACAAAATCCAGACTTAATAATAAAACCGCCTGCTAAAGGTGTTCTTCGTAAATCAACTTTCAATCCACATGCGAGGGCTGCTCAAAATTACAACATTGTTGAAGACTTAGCTATTTCTCCTTCATCAATGTCGGCTTTGGAAGTGCTGTAATCATGCCCAGCACAGCGTAAATTGCCTTTGTCTGCCATAGGAGCTGTAGATATTCAGGATTCTAACCTTATAATATTCGATTTAGAAAATAGTACGCCTCTCTTACCTCACCAAATGGCTTTCCAAATTCCAGTGTTAGTAAAAAACAGACCGATCTTTCAGACTGTGATTGATGAGGGAGCTTCAACGTGTATTATGTCGATTCAGTGTTGGAAATTGCTTGGTTCTCCTACACTCAACCAATCTCCGATGATTCTTAAGGCTTTTGATGGTCAAGGTTTCCACCCTTTTGGTATTTTGCAGGATTTACACATAGGGGGTGAAGGTAAAATCGTAAATCTAGATGTGGAAGTAGTTGATGCCCCTCTAGATTACAACCTTCTCCTGGGTCATAGTTGGACTTATGCTATGACTGCTATTGTTTCTTCGGTCTTTCGACTCATAAAATTTCCATATCAAGGAAGGATCATTACAATAGATCAGTTAACTTATTTTTCTTCCGACCTAGCCTCTACAGAAAAAATCCAGCACGTTGGTAAAGCGGCTATCCCTTATAAGGATGTTGGAGTAGGGTTGATTAAAGATTCTGGTTTACTAGGAACTTTTTCCTTTCCTCCTCCTAACGTATCGCCTTCTGTTGCAACTATTCACATGATTTCGTCAGACACTGTTATGTTTGATGATCCTTGGATCGTACCTTCCGACTCCGAGTTAGATTCAATTGATGGCATGATGCCTTTGAGTCCATTTGAAGTTGCATACCAGGCTGTACAATCACTTTACGACCCCTCTTCAACCGAAATTGATCCAATGAATGGGATCCATGAGGAATCACTTTCTATATCCAGTTCATCCACAACGACATTTCCTGATCTTGTTCATACTGATGAGAAGATTCGTGAATTTTTGTCCGTTGATGATTTTCCATGGGAATATCTACATCACCGATCTTCATTTTTACCTGAACTGGATCATTTTGAAGATGATTTCGCTTCAATTTTTACTGCTGGATATGTCAAAGAACCCCGGAATCCATTGCAAAATCCTGATTCTGAGTTACATTTGGAAAATATTTATCGAACGGTTCCAATTGACATTTCAGTAAAACCATGAATAATTAAAAACATTCATATAGGTGCTTGCTGTACTAAAAATGAAATTCAAACTTATAAAGCCCTATTTCAAGAATTCCGTGATGTGTTTTCCTGGTCCTATGAAGAAATGCCAGGAATTGATCCGTCAATTGTCGTACATGAAATCAAGACTTACCCGGATGCCAAACCTGTTCATCAACATCTACGTCAGATACATCCTAGAAAAGCTGCTGCTTTCAAAGCAGAAGTTGAAAAATTACTTCATGCAGGTTTCATTTATCCAATTCCCTTAACGGATTGGGTATCAAATATTGTTCCTGTGACTAAAAAACAAGGAACGATACGAGTATGTATTGATTATAGGGATATTAATCGAGCTTGTCCTAAAGACAATTATCCAACTCCCTATATCGATCAAATAATCGATGATTGTGCCGGCAGTGAAATGTTTTCCTTTATGGATGGAATTTCTAGGTATAATCAAATAAACACACTCCCTGCTGATCAGCCAAAAACATATTTTATTTGTCCGTGGGGGACGTTTGCTTATTGCAAGCTACCCTTTGGATTGAAAAATGTTGGAGAAACTTTTCAAAGGGCAATGTCTTATGCGTTTCATGAAATTAAGCACATTGTGCAGCCGTATCTTGATGATTTACCTGCTCATTCATCGCGCATGGCTGACCATCTCACTCACTTACGAGCTATCTTTATGAGGTGTCGGCATTATCGAATTAGGCTGAATCAACACAAATGTGTTTTTTGTGTAGAGTCGGGTCGTTTATTGGGATTTTTTGTTTTGAAAGTAGGTATTCGTGTCGATCTGTCGAAGGTCGAAGCTATTGTTAAATTACCTCCTCCTTCAACTTTATGCCAACTCCAAATTTTGCAGGGGAAAGCAAACTTTTTACGTCGGTTCATTCCTAACTATGCCGAGCTTACAAAAGGTTTTACCCGGTTGCTGAAACAGAAAATTCCATTCTTTTGGGATGAGATCGCTGATCGATCTTTTGATGAACTTAAACACGCGTTGACCCATGCATCGTTATTACATCCTCCCAACTACAACCAGGATTATGTTTTGTACCTCGCTGCTTCTCATTCCACCATTGGGATGGTTTTAGTTTAGGAAGACCAATCTAACACTAAACATGTGATTTACTATCTTAGTCGGAATCTGCATCCGACTGAGATCAAATACACACATGTGGAGAAATTGGCATTGGCAGTTGTTCAAGCTGTCCAAAGATTTAGACACTACATCTTGTTACGTAAAACCACAGTAATATTTGATTGCAACCCTATGATGTACATTTTAACCAAACAATTTCTTGGGGGCAAGTATTCCAAATGGATAGTCATCCTGCAGGAATTTGACTTGGAATTTGAGAAATCCAAGGCAAAGAAATCTTTGGTATTTGCGGAACTGATGTGTGATTTCCCCTCTACTGATACTGAAACTGTGGCAGAAGAGCCCATTGCGGACGAATCTCTGTTTCTTATCAGTACTCTCGATCCATGGTATGGAGATATTATTGTTTATCTCTAAACCCAATATTTTCAGCTTGAAATCTCATGATCTCAGCAACGGAAAATACGCTTCTAATCCCAGCAGTACAATATTATTGGTGATACACTCTATCTTCATGGAGCGGATTCTGTTTTCCGACACTGTCTTGTTCAGGAAGAAGTTGAAAAGGTTTTAAATGACCGCCATTCTGGAGCATGTGGCGGTCATATATTTGGGTATGCCACAGCCCAAAAGATATTGCGTGTTGGTTATTTCTGGCCGTCGTTATTTAAATATTGTATTTATGCATTCCGGAAATGCCACAATTGTAAACTTTTTGATTGTAAGATGCACACGCCACCTGCTCCTCTTCATCCCATAATTGCTGTTGGTCCTTTCGCGAAATGGGGTATCGATTTTATTACATGTAACCCTCACTCGGCTGGGGGGCATGTGTATATTATCTTAGCAGTAGATTATTTTACCAAGTGGGCCGAGGCGATGCCTACATTTTCAGCTGACGGCAAGATTGCTGCAAATTTTGTATTTAATCACATAATTGCTAGGTTCGGTGTTCCTCAAGCCATTATTACATATCATGGAAGTCATTTTCGAAATTTCATGATAACTGAACTTACAGATCAACTTGGCCTGTGCCACGATAGTTCCACTCCGTATTATCCGCAAGCCAATGGTCTGGTTGAAGCCATAAATAAAGTTTTAGTCACCATGATTAGAAGAATTATTGGTATTCACAAAACGAATTTGCATTCCATGTTATTTTCAGCACTTTGGGCATATCGAACCTTAGTAAAAACATCAACTGGTTTCACTCCCTTTCAACTCGTTTACAGTTTGGAAGCTGTGTTGCCGATTGAATGCGAAATTTCGTCACTGAAACTAGCCATAGAATTACTCCCAGCTACGTCTGAAGAGGAGAAACGTTTTTTATACTTGGCTCAGCTGGATGAGAATCGAAAAAATGTTGCAATAGCAAACGAGGCTCATGTTAAAAAAATAAAAGCTCAGTATGATAGAAGTGTTACCCCTCGAAATTTTTTCAGAAGGAGACCTAGTCTTAGTTTATGATCAAGCCAATGATAAGCTAGGAGCTGGGAAATTAGTGCCCATGTGTCATGGTCCTTTCATTGTTAAGCGAAAGCTGGAAAAAGGGGCCTATGAGTTGATAGATTTTGACGGTGTCCCTTTAGATAAACCTAGAAATGGACTTTATCTGAAGCGATACTATGCTTAAACTTGGTGTGGAGATTTTTTATTAGATTATATTTCTTTACTGCTGGTGTGTCTTAGATTAGAAAAGCGTGCCTAGTTTAGAAGTGTGTTTTTTATCACTATTCCTGCTTATCTGAGTTTTATTCCTGATATTGCAGATGTCGACGTCTCTTCAAACCTACATTGGTTTTGCTGATGGTGCTTGTCATAGTACACGACACATTTCTTCCGCAGCTTGGGTTATCTATTCACCCTCTGACGAGTTAGTATCCATGCATGGGGTAAGCCTTGGTCAAACAACGAATAACATTGCCGAGTATAGTGTAGTGATTGAGTTATTATCTGAATCCATATCATTTGGAATTCAGAGTTTGATTGTTAGGTTGGATTCTGAACTTGTTGTATTACAGCTTAACAGGGTTTATGCCATTAGAAATCCAGTGTTATTATGGTTATTTTTAAGAGTTCGTCTCTTGGAACGTGAATCTGATTACATTGAATATCAACATATTCCAAGACATTTAAATACATTAGTAGACGCAGTTTCTTCTAGTATGATAAATCGACATTTGCAATGATCAAAACAGTAAAACAAACAAAATTCATAACATGTACACAGATAGCTGGTAAATAGTGATATATCATAGTATAGAAGTGTTTTCAAAAAATATACATCGTCTTCGATCATAGGTTGGAAAAGCCTTATGATCGGAAAAATGATAACACAAAAAGTCAAAAATATGAGTCTACAACACAATCATCCCATCACTGATGGTGATCACAATAAGAGACCACTGCCCAGGCCACCCTACATAGGAACCTTCTAAAAGGTCCTGGAACACCAATCATGTATCTCTGCAATCTGAGTGGAATCTCATCTATGTTCGTCTCTGGAATATCTAGAGTCATACGCTCTAGATGATGCTCTAAATCAGACAAGATTTCTGCTGATTGGCCTATTGGGGCTGGTGCGGCTGCAACTAGTTGTCTTTTGTCATAAGGCTGGAGATGGGCTGGTCGCCGTGAGTCCACATCTGTATTCAAAAAATTTTGGTTATTAATTTTCAAGGACGATCAAAATACAAAAAAATTAGAACTTATAATTTGTTGGAAATGATTTTACTTGATTCATCCCACTGTTCCCCTGCTGGGAGAGTCATCTCTCGGTCACTGCGGAAATTTATCCTGGCGTATGGAAAGTCCTCAATGACAAAAATTTGGCGGTCCAGCCAATGAAAATATGAAGGAGGAAATCGAACAATCTCAGCGCCATCAATACCGTGATGGGCCATCAATGCAACCCAACGAACCATCCTAGGTTCTTAGGGTCGACCAACATCAATAGGAATACTATATGGAGCCAACATGGGGATCCTCTCTAGAGAAAAAGTGACCACGATGGATCCATATCCAAAGTTATTTAGTTTGCCATTTTTCGCTCTAATTAGTTGGCCTTTTACATTGGCCAACAGAGCTTCGCAGCAGTTGAAAATGGTGCCTTGAAAACAGTCCACAACAATGCGCATCTAGGAACCATTAGCCACATGCAGTGCGGAACTCCCACACAGTCGGGTAACAGTAAACGCAATAACTTTAAGCTCGGGATGGATGATATTTTTTATATCAATTTGTTTGTCCTTGGGGTCTGCCTCATCATTACAGAACTCTTGTCGAAGACTAGCGACAATTTGGCCACCTGGCCTAGTCCCAAACAAGGAAAGTTTTTCACCCCTCTTGGACAAACCAGTCAGAAAATAAATATCCTCCAGCTCAATTTCGAGCCGGTGGCCGCCAATAATGAAACACTGGTCCTGAACGTTCCACCTATTTACTATCCATGTCAAGAGATCTACCTGTGCCCTCATGCCCTGGATGGCCCAGAATTTATACAAACTGCATGCTCTTAATGCCTACATTATGGGGAAATGGAGCATTGCGGTGTCATCCACATCCTCATGCTCACGTTCTCTCCAAATCAACATCTTGCTAATCCTACAATGCATAAAAAGATATGTTAGAACAATCTAATTTGAAAATTTTTGGGCGCAAAATGAGAAATTTGATTTTGAAATTTAAAAACGCGTGGACCACACTTTCCTTTTGTACACAGTGCGTAGGAACGCACGTGCTCTGTAGGAAAAGTGTGGACCCACGACTTTTTTCTACATAGAAAAAGTCGGGGTCTGCAGGTCCCATGTGTGGCACCTGCGGACCTCCGCGGGCGATTTCTTAAACTATGTTTCTCCCTTAAAAATAAAATCTAAAGCCTAAAAATGAATTGTAAACAGATGAAAAGCAAGATTAAGAGGTTGTGGATTACCTAGGACTGACAGTTCTCGATTTCATCTGACGGATTTTCCGGAATCTTCACAGGAACTTTTTTACCCAAAAGCTTCTACTTTTCACTCTGAACTTGAACGGTAAAAATTAAGTTGAAAAAGTCCTTTTTATAAGTTTTTTCGAATAGATGAATTTTTAATTTGTTTATTTTTCACTTTAAAAAGGGTATTTTGAAAGAATTTTTACTTATCTTAAACAAGTATGTGTAATATTTCAAGTTTTTGTGCAAAAATTTGATTTTTCAGGAGAATTGATCATTTTTCAACAAAAGAGCATACTTTTATCACTTTTTCGGACTCTTTCAAAAAATTTACGAAAAAGTGAAACATTCAAGTTCTCTTTTAAAGCCCTTTTCAGACTCTCTAAACATGAAAATATTGCCGAGCACTTGATTATTCGAACTCGTTAAAGTAAATGAATGATCGTCCCTTCAGTATAAGTTTACCCCTTTTACAGACTGAAATGGACTATTTACGAAAAAGGTATACGTTGACTAATTACGGTCAATAGAGTTCTCTCTCGCATTATTTTATCCTTTTTCGGGCTCGAGAGACTAAATTTACGAAAAATTACGCCCATGGAGTTTTCTTAAGTTTTTTCTTCTGACTCCCTAAAATTGAAAAACATCGAGTTTCTCCTATACTGGACTCGTTAAAATTTAACAGTAAAGGACCTGTTCGATTCTAAACAGGAATGGACCACTCCTTCTTAGGGTTCGAATCTTAAACTAAGTTGGACTCATCTGAAGGATGAGCTTAGAAACAAGCAAATGTTATCCTCCTCAAGCTTGTCAAAAATAAAGAGGTAATTGCCAGAAATGGTGGGGGAAAAGAGAGAAAAAGGACTTGTTTGTTGTATTTTGAATTTTCGAAAATCCTGTTAACCACTCTTGAACACGACACTTTCATTCACCTGGGTTGGGAAATCCTTTGCCTAACAGTTAATAAAACCTCATTGAAAGTCTTCGTCCAGTTTTTAGGTATTAGCTTTGGGTCAATTGCCACCAAGCCATTCGCAGTGTCGTTATGTGTTCAAGAGGACAGTTCAGATAAACCATTCATCTGCAAAATATCTGTCATCCATTTTGACCATCCATGAGTCAGTCCTTGCCAATATATTTTCAAAACTTGATCTATGATTTCATGTTGTGGGCTTGCCTACGACGGATCACTTTCTATCGACGACAACTCATTATCTAGGAAGTTGATCTAGAAATCATCAGTACCTTGAAATCTGCATGCCTCAATGGCAGGTTTCTCACTTTTGATGACAGGTTGCGCCATTGACCTTCGATCGAATGATTCCATGACATGTTCGACTTCAGCTCATTCATTCACATTTCATGGATTGTACTGGGTACTTTGAGAGCCATTGACATTACTGGTGGTTACTGTCACGCTTGTTAACAGTTTACATCATTGAATGGTAATAAAGTGGTTTCTACCATGTTCGACTTCGACACATTCATTCACATGGATAGAATCGTACTATTTCAAGATGCAGAAATCAAGACCTTAGATCTAGTTTCTACCATCCAGGTTGCGATGAATTTTTTTATCATTTATACAGTGGACTATTTATAAATAGATGGTTGCGTCCATACTGTGTCTACACATGTCTATACTGTGATGTACTCAAAATCATTCCTATATCAGAACAGTTTGAATTAGTTTCTAGTTAGTTTTGATCTGAGTATGGGAATGCCTACCTCAACGATGATATATATATATTTTGCATTGAATTTTTTTACAGGTTTCGACTTGGGTGTCCACAGGATGATCCTTGAAATGATAAAGTACTGCACTCTTCATATATGACAGACTTCAACATCATCTATTCCAGACTTTGCACTTTAGGGGGAAATCTGTTACACTGAAAATTGTCATCCTGACATTCTGCTATGTGTATGAGCTCATTATTACTCATAATTCTCCCTTTGCAAGTCTAACATATCAGTTCCTCATGTCAAGCCTTGGAAATCAGAGAAATGTTCCTAAAAATATCATAAACTTTGGTGTCGCACTTTCTCTCTATCTTGCTTGCTGTCCTGCACCTAATGTTCAGCTCTCTTGCGTATCTGAACGCACTTTATCTGTGTTAAAGGTACAGACCCATGTAAGATAAAAAAGGTGCAAGTAAATTCCAAAAATCTCAATAAAAGTAAATTCTAGAAGCTTCCAGAAAATATCTTGCGGTGATGGAACCGCTCTTATGAGGTGCATGTATCCCTTACCTTATGGAAATAACCCCTTGATGTGAGGAGCTTATCCCTTTGAAGGAGGATTCTATCCCTTCATAGTTGGATCAAGAAACCTCTTCTTTTCCACTATAAAAAGAGGCATTGGGTAGCCTCAAGGGGAGTTGAAGCTTTAGAATATTTGAAGTTAAATGCTGTTGAGTTTCAGACTTAGTTAACTAAGAATTTTGTGAGGAGAGATTACATACCTCTATTTGTCTTGGTTGGAGGAGTGTAGAGCTTATCAAAGTAGAGGAGACTCCTGCTTCAGACCTTGGGAAGGCCTGTGCAACATCAAGGCTCAGGTTGTAAGGTTTTCCTTCTTTTGAAATTAATACAAATATACTCATTTTTCTCAATAAGCTTTCAGTTAATGGTTTATTTCATAGATTCCTTGATCACTATGACAAGCATGGTTTATGATGATTTCTATACAGGTGCTATGTAATATTTTTCTTGTTTGTGACTGAAGGTTTACAAGGAAAACTGCTTCAAGTGCACGAGGGACAAAAATGACTTCAAACAAGCGCTGGACATACGGTAAGTCTTTTACACCTCTATAGAGCTTTTTGTAGATCATATATGCTTAGAGAAAGATTAGTTTATTTGGTTGTTTGTTGCTAGATACTTTTAGTACTAGGGAGATGGGTCTTGTCCACAAGATGGATTAATCCACACAACAATGTGATTTCGCGATATCGCGAAATTGCAAAATCGCAGTATCAGAATATCGCAAAATTGGAGTTGTCGCAATATCGAAACTTTGGTAAAGTGTTCTTAAATTTTGAAACATATATTCGTGATGTGCAATTTATGCCGCTTCTTGCAAAAATCCGATTGCTGATCGCAAAATTGGGATTTTGCTATTTCGTTACTTATTTTTTTTAATGAGAAAAGATTATGAGGGATGCGATTTGCGATAGGGTAATTACAAGGATGTTTTATTAATTTTTTTTTTTAATAAAAGAAATAATGTTTTTGGAGTTTGATTTTTTATCTAAAATGAAAAATACATTTTTAAGAAGGGTCCCTATTTCTACTTATCAAAGGTCTAGATTATTTTGAAAATAAAAATGGGGGGGAGTTGTTGCATAGCACAATGCATCCTCACCCTCATCATCATCATCCTCTACTTCTACTTCAGTACATCGTCCACACAAATCAAAGAAAACTAGTAAAATTCCCTTTTTAAAACTTGATGTTAAGTTTTAATTGCCAATTTTTAATGGTGAAGTCAATGCAGAAAATATTGATAATTGGATTAGGCAATTGTAGGTTTATATGAGAATCCAAAACCTTCAAGATGATGATACCAAAATCCAATTAGCTTCATTGATAATGGAAGGTGAACCACTTTTTTGGTGGGAAGCCAAGATAATGGAGGAGATCAAGAAACATGGTAAGATTTTTCTATCATGGTCAGATTTCATTACTGCAATAAAACAAAAGTTTTATCCATTAGCTCATATGCAGAATTCCATATGAACGGGCAAAACTTTAGGCAATTGAAGGGACGAAATGTGCACGAATACACCCAAGAATTTAGGAGAAGAGCTCTCTTATTAGGGGTAGATTTGTAGAACCAAGATACTTTTCTCAAGTACATAGGAGGCTTACATAGCTACCTAGAACATACTATTCTCATGTTTAACTCCACAATTCTAGAGGAAGTATGTGTTCAGGCCACACATCTAGAAGTGAGAGGGAGGAACATTTCTGAAGAGGGTAGAAAGAAACTTTTTAAGGGTAAAAACAAAGATAATACCTCAAAAGGTAAAAGAAAAAAGAATGCATCTGCTAAGAAAGAGGGAGAAAAATTGATTTGTAAACATTTTTCAAAAGAAGGCCATGATGAAACTCATTGTTGGAAATTACATCCTGAAATCAGGCCAAAGAAACCCAATAACAAAGGGAAACAAAAAACTGCAGCTACAACTCAACATGATTTAGGAGATGATTCAGGCGATGAATCTAAGATTATAGCCATGGGATTGAAGAACATGAAGGGAAAATAAATTGAAATGAAACCCATTAATAGTACATCAAACTGTCACATACATGCTCCAAATGAAGTAGAAAGAATTGAACTGTTTCAAGTGAGGGTCATATCCAAGCATACCAAGATTAACACATTGTTTGACAGTGGGTCACAAGAAAACTTAATATCTGAAGACTTGGTCAAGAAAATTAACCTTGAGACCATACCACATCCAAAACCATATCCATTGGGTTGGATTTGTAAGGGTGCAAATTTACAGGTTTCAAAGAAATGCATATTACGGTTTGCAATCACAGCACATTTTGTTGACATAGTTGAATTAGATGTGGTTCCGCTTGACATAACAAGTATTGTGTTGGGGAGTCCTTAATTGTATGATAGAAAAGCGATCTTCCATCACCATGAGAACAATTATCATTTATTCAAATATGGCAAGGAGTACATTGTTAAAGCACATCGCAAGAAGATAAACATTGCTATGGTAAATGCTGGACAGGTAAAGAGGCTAATAAATTCAAGTAAGAATTTTGTTCTTCTTATGATTAAGCCTAAAGCTGATGTTAATCATGAATCATTTGTGGGATGTGATCCTAAGTTTAAATCAGATTTATATGATGTAGTTAATGCACATCATGAGATGTTTCAGGAGCCAACATGATTGCCTCCAAAAAGAGAGATTCAACATGAGATTTAGTTGCAACAAGATTGTCCTCTTCCAAACATCGCTATATATCACATGTCGATAATGGAGAATGCTGAAATAAAGAGGAAAATCAAAGAGATGTTGGACAAAGGAATCATAAGGCCAAGCACCTCGCCATGCGGTTCACCCATAGTCTTGATACCAAAGAAAGATGGGACTTGGCGCATGTGTGTAGATTTTCGAGCTTTGAACAAGATATTAGTAAAGAATCATTACCCACTCCTAAGAATAGATGATTTGCTTGATCAGCTGAAAGAAGAAAAGTTTTTCACTAAGATTTTTGAAGTGGATATCATCAAGTAAGAATTGCGGAAAGTGATATATGGAAAACTGCATTCAAAACCAAACAAGGACTCTTTGAGTGTTTAGTTATGCCATTTGGTTTGTGTAATGCACCAAAAACTTTCATGCATGTTATGGATAATGTTTTGCATCCATTCCTTGATGAATTTGTGATTGTGTACTTAGATGACATATTGATTTTCAGAAAAACAAGAGAAGAACATGCCTTGCATGTGAATAGAGTGCTTGATGTTTTGAAGAAAGAGAAATTGTTTCTTAAGATGTCAAAGTGTTAGTTTGGAAAGACTTCTTTGATCTATTTGGGACATATTGTAGGAGGAGGAGAGTTGAGAATTGATCCTTCTAAATTGGAAGCCATTTTGAATTTTCCCACACCCAAACAGTAACCGAGGTAAGAATTTTCTTAGGTGTAGCTCAATATTGGAGAAAGTTTATTGCTAACTTTTCTTCCATCGCAGCTCCTACACATGCAGTGACAAGTGTGAAGAAAGGCTTCGAATGGGGAGGCAAAAAAAAACAAGATTACGAAGCTTTAAAAGACAAGACCAGTTCAACTCGAGTCCTTGCATTACCAAATTTGAGACAAGCATTCGAGATTCAAACCTATGCTAGTGATTATGCCATGGGTGAAATACTTTTGAAGCATGGTAAGCCTATCACTTTTCATTCTGAAACTTTTAATGGTGTTGTCATTATCCTACATATGACAAAGAATTATATGTGTTGGTACAAAGTGTCAAGAAGGGGAAACACTACTTGATGGGTAAAGAGACGATTGTGTATACCGATCACCAACCATTACAATACTTGTAGTCACAAACAAAATTGCAGCAATCAAGAAATTTCAGATGGATGTTATTTCTTCAACAGTTTCACTTGGTTATAAGGTACAAGAAAGGTATTTTCAATAAAGTTGCTGATAGGCTTTCAAGACCAATCATTAGTGCATCTACTTTACTAAAAAATGATTCTATTGTACGAGAGAGTTACATAGAACAATATGCACATGACGTTGATTTTCAAGATGTGTATTGCAGTTTGAGTGAAGGGAATCAAGTTGAAGAGAAAGACTATCACATGCATAACAATTCGCTGTTTCATTTGGGAAAGCTTTGTATACCACAAGGAGAGAGGCTAAATGTCATGAGAGAAGCTCATTCATCTCTTATTTTTGGACACTTTGGGGTAAGCAAAATAGTGGCACATCTACAGAGGTATTTCTATTGGCCTCGCATGATATATAGTGTGTCACATTTAATAATAGGTTGTTCTATGTGTGCAACAAGTAAGCCTAGTAATAGGAAGCTTGGGTTTTACACGCCACTACTGGTGCCATCAAGGCCATGGGAGAGTGTCTCCATGGAGTTTTTTGGAGGTCTACCTATGTCAAGAAAACATAATGATTATCTTTATGTAGTTGTGGATAGATTCAATAAAATGTCTATACTTATGCCATGTAAGAAAACCATTACTGCTGAATAAAATGCTGAAATTTATTTTCAACATGTTTGGGTTCGTTTTGGATTTCCAACTTCTATTGTTAGTGACATGGATTCTAGTTTCATTGGGAATCTTTGGTCCAATCTATGGAGTATGATGGACACAAAGTTGAAAAAGAGTACTGATTTTCATTCGCAAATAGATGGACAAACCGAGGTGGTGAATAGAACTGTTGTGCATCTATTGAGAGGATATTGCAGCAAAAATCCTAAGTTATGGGATGAGCAACTACATTACATTCAACACGCTTAAAACCAGGCAAAGCACTCTTCAACTCAAACATCACCTTTTGAAGTATGCTTTGGGTATTTGCCAAAATCGCCATTAGACTTCATCTTTGGAAAGGATGTTGCAATTGATGGCCATAGTGATATTAACAAGGCTTGAAATTTCATTGGGAAAATTCAGATTATACATCAACAAGTTCAAGAACAACTTGAGAAAAGTCAAAGAAAATACAAAGAGAGGCATGACAAACATAGAGTTGATCACAAGTTTCAAGAGGGAGATGAGGTATGGTTTCACATTAGCAAAGAAATAATTCAAGGGGAAGGTAAAAATCTCAAACCCATTCACTATGGTCTATTCAAGATCAAAAAGCAAGTTGGTAATAATGCATTTCAACTTGACTTGCCTTCATATATGCAAATGTATTCAGTTGTTAATGTTGAAAACTTACGTTTGTATGAGCCACCTTTGATCAATGATCAAGGAAGTGATGTTAAACTACCTTCTATTGAAGATTTCTCGCCAAAATTTCTGGATGAGCTCAAGGAAGATACAATTCTTGACAGGAGGACAAGAGCATCCAAGAGGGGAAGTGTTGACTACCTTTGAGTTGGGCTCAAAGGCACTAAGCCAAGCAAGGAAAAGTGGATGGAGGTTGGAAAGGTGAGGGAGTTTTACCCTCATCTACTGAATAGGTAATCAAGTCTTTTAGGGTCAAAAAGCTTCCAAACGGGGAGGAGTGATCAAGAGGTCATAAATTTTGCTCAAAATTCAAAGTTATAGGATTGGGTTGAAACTAGGATGGATGCGTAGATATCGTCTTCTTGATTTCGAAGCTGTGAACGGTTCGAAAAACCGATGTCGTATGAGGGAGATATCACGCTCTGATCAAAATTCCAAACAGGTAAATTTTGTGACATGTTTGACTGGGATGCCCAGTCAGCAAGGTGGATTGCACAGTCAGCAAAAGGAATATTTTGAGGAATATTCCTTTCTCAGAACAAATTACAAGATGACAAGTGGTACCATTTTATTGGTCGAATTGGTTGTACGTTGGTTTGGAGGACCAATTAAAGGGTGCCACGTGGCTAGCCCTGAGGCTGCCACGTGTCCCCTTAATGGTGTATTAAAATTTTGGGTGAAGGTCCGCAGGGCTCGACCCCGCGACCTTTGACAGAGCATGCACATGACACAGCCACCCAAGCTACATATGATTCCTAACTATTATAGCAGTCGGGTTCATGTTAAATTTAATTGAAATTTGCATTGGGGGTTGGGGACCGCTGATGGTCCCAACCCACCAGCGGTCCCCGTGGGTGGTCACATTACAACGTTCAAACACTAACATAAAACTTAACCTCCAAACAAAATGCCGCCAGCGTTCAATGTTTATATCTATCACATTGTAACTATAACATAAAATGTTGTGGTCTACACGACATCCAACCCGCAGTTTTCCAACATTTCCGCAACCATTGTCACATGCAACCGTTAACTCTGGGCGGATAAGTTTCAAACCTATGACGGTTACGGTTAGTTCCGCGGGTTTGGGGTGCACATGTGGCCACCCCAAATTCTAGCATTAAATGTAATAGTTAGTTATGGCGGGATTTATGGAGCGCGCCTAATTTTGGGCGGAGTTGGCTAAATTAACTCCAGTTAAGTGGAGTTTTTCTAGGTGTAATTGGGAAAATGAGTAGGAGACTAAATTTTCACCCATTCAGAGTGAATGAAGAGCCATTTTTGACTAATTGGAGTATTCTGGAGCCATTGGTGCAGAGAAAACACCCATTAGAGGCCTGTAACTACATGTATTTGCAACATTTTGAGCATAATGAAATATGGACATGCCATTGGGAGTTGGACCAACAGATGTAGCCCAGGAGGGGTGAACTGCTTCATCATTCCTATTGTGTAAATTATGTGTGGTGACTTATTTCTCTATTTTAAAATGCTATTCAATGTTATTTGTGCTTATTTCATGCTTCCAATTCACTAAAATCATCTACAATTCATGGTTAAAATCCTCAATCCTTAAGCAAACTAATGAGACAAGTATGCACATGTTTATAAAATAAAAAGAAACTTAGCACAAAAAAAATAATACAATCCTTTTAGATCAATTTGCATCCATCTAAAGTATGGAGCATGGGTACTCCTTGGATGAAAAATTAAATTCTGCATCCAATGAGTGTTTTTATTCCAAAAATTGTGAATCATCCCCCGTGCTTCACATCATCATATTGAATCATATTGGTTATTATAAATTTATTTTTGTTGTACATTTTTGTTTGGAGGCCAATTTTTTACCTCAAAATTTTTCTAATGACTGCTAATAGTAGAAAGGAGGTGACATATGTTTGTTGATTTGTTTTTGATAGGAAAAGAGCATAGATATCAGGGGGAAATACCGTGGTACTAGTTCATTGGTTGGGATTAGTGTGTCCGGTCCTATTCTATCTACCAAGATCTTAGAAGTAATGGTAGATGTTTATTGTATATAGTCTATGAATATAATTATAGTAATGACATATAAATTGATAAGTAGAATACATTTGTCATATTTAATGAATAATTGTTGTGAACACGTGTGTATTTATGAACACATAATATGATACATGAATAAATGACCACATCATATATGAAAAGGTTAGCAGGGTGAAAGTAATATTGTGAAATAAACCATAGAACACCCAAGTAGTCCCTACCAAGAGACATATCCCTCAGAAGATAGAATGTTCGGAAACCTGGAACTAAGGATTCATGAACACTATCTTTTGTGTGCACTATCTATCTATAACTATTCTATGTATTCATTGTTTTATATATAAAGAATAATAAGTAGGATAAATGAAGATGTCATGAAAAAAAATCTTCAAATTCCAATGGTAATGCACTTATAGTAGAAATAATGATTGAAGTTAAAATATAAATTTTTAATTCCAATGGATTTCTATCAATACAACATAAACACAATCTCAATTAAGCTACAAACATGTCGTAAAAGTACAACCTCAATTCATGAAGTTTCTATAGGAGAGACATATCTTAGACTTTACAATTTAATGCAAGATAAACTTATAAGTTCATAAGAAAATGTTCGTTATAGCTCCAAGATGAAATGTTTTATATAAGGCCTAGTAGGAATTAAAAAAATTATAGACCTTGGTCCTAATTGACCTGAACTGATAAAAGCTTAAACATAAATTTACGTAAGAACTATGTCCAATGAACTTGGGGTCTAAGACCCAGTTGTCACTACTAATTAAATTATATACATTTCAAGAATTTACGAGGTAAATCTTGTTCAATAGAAGGCCTTCATTTACTATTTTTCAAAGTCCTAGAAAAAGATGACATGAAAAGAGAAATAATTTCAATTTTGAGTAGCTAGAAGGCCTATAGATAATATATACAAAAATATAACCCTAGTTGTTTATGTAAGAGAAAGTTATGAAAAGGGTCCATAATTGAACTGCAAACATAAAAACACACAGATTAAAATTATTCTTAAATGTGGAAAAGGGAAGGAAAAGAAAGTGTAATAATTGTAGCAAGAATGCTAGGAAAAAGGCTACCGGAAGACAAGTTCTACTTGGTTGGCCAAATCGTAGTACTACAGAACTAAGAAATAAAATTAGCAAATTATATGATAGAAGGAAACAAATTAAGAAATTGTCCAAGACATACAACATTAATGTAAAATTCATACAAGTTTCACCAAGTTTTTCTGAAATTAATTGACAAAGAAATATATACATATAAACCCTAATAGATATGGGACAAATCCTTCGATAGAACGTAGTGACAAAGGAATAATCCATTCACTTGTGGTTGTGGGGATTGGGAATTTTCCAAATTTAGCTTAGAATTCTCACCCATTTGAACCTTGGTAGAAGGATGATCAGGTGCTTAGTGTTAAGCTAAAAAATGGAAGTGCTCATAATCGTTCAGAACCTGAATTAACGCAAAGTTCTCGTTGCTAGGAATCTGGTGCACTCTGTTTCATCGAAAACCGACTTAGTATGTGAAACTTAGAGCCTGATGTTCGTTTTCACAAAAACTAAAATTTGTGCAGAAATGACAGAATGGTGATTGGGCAGCCTAGTCAGAAAAAAATGAATATTACCAGAATATTCCTTTAAATTTTCCAATGACACTATGACAAGTGTCACTTCATGACTGGTTGCTAAGTTGGGTGATTTTTTGCATTTTCGCTGGTGGTTTGGAATGAGCCAATGGGAGGAGGACACGTGGTGCAGCTAGGGGTGGCCATGTGCTCCCTCCCAAAGGTCGAAATATAAAATATGTCAAAGGTCGAATATATATAGTGTGTTAAAATTTATGTCGGAGGATGGGCGGAGGTCAAGGTCGACCCTGTGACCTCCCCTGCACAAAGAACAAGTCATACCATTATGCCGTGCCAAAGGTTCTTACCATAGTATGAAATTTGATTATATTTGTTTTAATAGATATTTCATGGAAGGGGTAGGGTGGGGGCCAGCCCTAAAGGGCCATATCCCAGCCCATGTGACTTAAGGCAAAAGACCATGACGAAGACTCCAACTAAATGCACGTTTAGAACTAAACCACACACATCACTAATTAAACAATGCTTATCTTAGCAACAAAGTTAGCAGAGTCTGCCATTTTCGGCGGAACTCCAAAATTGTCGGTGTTAACTGGAGTTCTCTCCAGTTTTGGAGGAGTTTTCCTAGGCCAAATTGATTGATGCATAACTTTTTCAAAAGTTGACCATTTTTGGTTCAGAAAGAGTCTATCCTAGCAGTTTTTTACATTCTAAGCTTGTTGGAGCAGGTTTCAGAAGCAATAGAGGATTTTAAACATCACATTTTTCCATTTTTAGCTAATACATAGGCCTAAGCCATGGAATCTGGACCAAGAAGATGTATCCCAGGAGGGGTGAACTCCTTCATCAAAATACTGTGTTAATGGATCATTTGATGGTTTTCTGTACATTTTATTGTTGTTGTTCAATAATTTGTTTTAATGTTAAATGCTCAATAATTTTACATAAAACTTGACACAATTACCTATTATCACTCACAAACACCACAATGAAACCTATGCACATGAAGTAAATGATCATAAATTGCTTATTATTATAAAAATGAAATTAACACAAAAAACAACATTCATATTAAGATCAAGGTGGTATCAAAGCAAAGGTTATTTTCTTGTTATTTGCTTGAGTTTTATTCAAGTAGGGTTTTAATGGTTGCAAATTTGTGATTCTTACAAGGTTAAATTTGCAGAGAGGAGAAGGGAAATTTTTGGTTTCTAGTCCTAAGGTTAGGACAAGAAGAAGGAGAGCCACAAGGCCAGCAACTCCACCCAAAGTTTCATTCCCAGTTGCACTTGAAGCACCTCAAGTTTTATCTCTAGTTGAGATTGAGGAGGTACAAGCAGTACCAAAATATGAGCTTGAATCCAGAATTCAAGAAGCCTTTCTATGACCTAACTGAAATGGTTAGGGTCCTATATGAAGAGAGGAGCACTAGGATGGTTGGAGGGAATTCTAAGTCTCCACATGGAGAGGGAACCTCATAAGACAAAAAGGATCAAGAGAAGGATTCAAAGGGTAGTGGAGGAAAGCCTCATGCATCTCCACCATCTTCATCATCATCCTCATCATCACCATCAACATCATCTTCCACTTCCATAACAAAATCCACCCATACTCACTCAAAAACCCAAAAAGAAAAAAATCCCTTACTTAAATTGGACATTAAGTTTGAAATTCCCATGTACAATGGTGAGGTAAATGTAGAGAAGTTGGAAAATTGGATTTTTCAATTAGAGGTTTATTGCAGAATTCATAACCTTCAAGAAGATGACATAAAGATCCTGTTGGCTTCATTGAGGCTAGAAGGAGAAACACTAGTCTTGTGGGAAGAAAAGACTCAAGAGGAAATGCAAATCCATGGTAAGATATCCATTTCTTGGGTTTAGAAAATTTCTTCCATTAAGAGACAGTTTTGTTCATTAGCTTACATGCAAAAAGCCATTATGAGTTGGCAAAACTTTAGGCAACTCAAGTGTCAAATCGTTCAAGAATATACCCATGAGTTTAGGAAAAGGGCTTTGTTGTCAGGTGTAAAATTGAATTCCCAAGACACTCTATTGCAATATATTTGGGGCTTACATTCCTATTTAAAAAAAAATATCCTTATGTTCAATCCAAGAAATTTAGATGAGGTTTGTGTGCAAGAAACACACCTTGAATCAAGGGGAAAGAACATTCAGGAAGAGGTAGTAAAAAGAAGCCATTCAAGGGTAAGGAGAAAGAGAAGGGAGGAAAATGGAAGGGAAAGAAGAATGCAAGTGTTAAGAAAGAAGGGGAGAAAAATAAATGCAAACATTGTGCCAAAGAGGTGCATGATTAAGCCCACTCTTGGAAACTACATCCTGAACTAAGGCCTAGGAAACCAAACAATAAGGGGAAACAAAAGATGATCGCTACCACACAACATGATCTTGGATCCGATTAAGGTGATGAGACCAAGTTTACAGCCATGGTCACAAAGGGAAAAGAAGCCATAGAAAGCATTATTTCATCAAATTGTCACAACAACACTCCAGATGAAGAAACAAGGATATAATTGTTCTATGTAAGGGTGATCTCAAACTATACAAAGATTGATGCATTATTTGATAGTGGGTCACAAGTGAACTTAATCTCAAAATACTTAGTCAAAAAGATTAACCTAGAAACTGTACCTCATCATAAGCCATATCCTTTGTGTTGGATAGTCAAGAATGCAAATTTACAAGTTACAAGAAAATGTATATTCAGGTTTGCCATTACTACAAATTTTGTTGATGAAGTTGAGTAAGATGTGGTTTTGCTTGAAATTTCAGGAATTATCTTAGGAAGCCCATATTTTTATGATAGAAAAGCGGTATTTTATTTCCATGAGAAAAAATATTGTTTGCTCAAGGATGGGGTGGAATATATTGTGAGAGCTCATCGCAAAAAGATGAATATTTCTTTGGTTAGTGTAGGGCAGATGAAGAGACTAGTAAATGCAAGTAAAAATTTTGTGCTTCTCATGATCAAGAAAAATAATGATATGGAATATGAATATTTTGAAGGTTGTGATGACAAATTTAATTTTGATTTGTTTGAAGTGGTAAGTCAACATGACGAAATTTTTCAGGAACCAAATGGGTTACCTCCTAAGGGGGGAATTCAACATGAGATACAACTGTAACAAGATGTTCCATTTCCAAACATTGGCATGTATCACATGTAGATAATGGAGTGCATGTAAATCAAGAAAAAAACTCAAGAATTTTTGAAAAAAGGTATCATACACCCATCTACTTCGCCATGTGGTTCACCGATTGTCCTGGTGCCAAAGAAGGACGGGACTTGGCACATGTGTGTGGATTTCCATGCACTGAATAAGATCATGGTAAAGAATCACTATCCACTCCCAAAAATTGATGATTTTCTTGATTAATTGAGGTATGCAAAGTATTTCACTAAGTTATACTTACGAAGTGGTTATCATCAAGTTAGAATATATGAAGAGGACATTTGGAAAAATGCATTTAAAACTAGACAAGGATTGTTTGAGTGGCTTGTTATGCATTTCGGTCTTACCAATGCCCGACCTACTTTCATGAGAGTTATGAATGATGTATTAAGACAATTTATAGATGATTTTTTCATTATTTAATTATATTATATTTTGATATTCAGAAAATCAAGAGATGAACATGTCATGCATGTGAACAAATTACTTGATGTATTGAAAAAATAATAGTTGTTTTTAAAGATCTGGAAGTGTGAATTTGGCAAGACTTCTTTAGTGTATTTGGGACAGATTGTTGGAGGATGTGAGCTGAAGATAGACCCCTCTAAGGTTAAGGTAATTGTGAATTGGCCCAAGCCCAATACAATTACGGAGGTAAGAAGCTTTCTTCGGGCAACACAATATTGGAGGAAATTCATTGCTAATTTTTCTTCCATTGCAGTGCCGTTACATGCATTGAATAGTGTCAAGAAAATCTTCCATTAGGGAGATATGCAGAAAAAATCATTTGATGCTTTAAAACAAAAGATCAACTCAACACCGGTATTGGCTCTTCTGGATCTTAGACAACCATTTGAGATTCAAACATATGCTAGTGATTAAGCCATGGGAGGAGTTCTCATGCAGCATGGTGAGCCCATTTCATTTCATTGTGAAATTTTTAATGGAGCTGTGACTAAATATCCCACTTATGACAAAGAGTTATATGCATTGGTACAAAGTGTAAAGAAATGGAAACACTATTTGATGGGGAAAGAGACCATTATCCATACCGACCATCAACCATTGCAATACTTATAGTCACAATCAAAGTTGCAACAATCAAGACACTTCAGATGGATGGGATTTCTACAAAAAATTAATTTGGTTATTAGGTATAAAAAGGGAATCTACAATAAGGTAGCTGATATGCTTTCTAGGCCTATTGTAAATTCATATATTATACTCAAGCACAATTATGTTTTGCATGAAATTTAGATTGAGCAATATGCATATGATAATGACTTTCAATATGTGTATGCAAGCTTGAGTCAAGGAAACCAAATTGAAGAGTTAGATTACCATGTACATAAATTTTTTTTTTATCACTTGGGAAAGCTATGTATTCCACAAGGAGAAAGAAACAATATCATAAGGGAGGCACACACGTCATTGATTATTGGACATTTCAGTGTAGGCAAGATGGTAGCGAATCTCCAAAGGTATTTCTATTGACCACACATGTTTGATAGTGTATCTATTTTAATTAGAGGATGTTATTTGTGTGAAATAAGCAAGCCTAGCAATAGGAAACTAGGATTGTACACTCCACTTCCACTACCTTCACGTCTATGGGAGAGTATATAAATGGATTTCGTAGGAGGTATTCCATTGTCAAGGAAAGGTCATGATTACTTGTATGTAGTTGTAGATAGGTTCAACAAAATATGTATTTTTATGCCATATAAAAATAAAATTAAAGATGAACAAACAACTCATATTTTCTTTCAAAATGTTTGGGTTCATTTTAGTCTTCCTACTTCTATTGTAAGTGATCGAGATTCTCAAATTGTTGGGAAATTTTGGTCAAATTTGTGGGACATGATGGACCCTAAGTTTAAGAAGAGTAAATTTTTTCATCCGCAAACATATGGTCAAACCGAGGTGGTCAACAGACAATCATTCATCTTCTTAGAGGATTTTGCAGCAAACATCCCAAGTTGTGCGATAAACAGTTGCATTACATTCAACATGCATACAACGGGGTAAAGAATTCTTCCACAAATACATTGCCATGTGAGGCATGTCTTGGGTACTTTCCAAGGTCATCATTGGAGTTCATATTTGGGAAATATGTTTCTATTGATGGTCATGCGACATAGATAAAACACATAATTTCACTGATATAATTCAGTTGATACATCACACAATGCAAAAACAACTTGAAAAGAGTCAAAGAAGCTACAAGGAAAGGCATGAAAAACACTGTGTCGATCATAAATTCCAATTTTGTGACAAATTTTGGTTATATATTAGCAAAGAAAGACTTCAAGGGGAAGGTAAAAATCTTAAGCCAATCCATTATGGTCCTTTTAAAATTCTGGAAAATATTGGTAACAATGAATTTAAGCTAGATTTGCCTCCTTATATCAAAATATACTCTGTTGCTAATGTTGATAATTTGAGATTGTTTGAGCCTTTGTTTATTGATGATCAAGTAGAGCATGTTCAATTGCCATCAATCGATGATTTCTAGCCAGAATATCTTGAAGAAATTCAACAAGATCTCATACTTGACAGAAGAACCAAAACTTCAAGGAGAGGGAATGTCGAATACCTTTGAGTGGTACTCAAGGGAAAAAATCCTTCTAAGGCCAAATGGATGGAGATTGAGAAGGTGAGGGAACTGTACCCTCACTTGTTGAAAAATTGATAGTATATTTTGGGGTCCAAAAGGCTTCTAGTGGGGAGGAATGATCAGGTGCTCAGTGCTAAGTTAAAAAATGGAAGTACTCAGAATCATTCAGAACCTGAATGACCACGAAGTGCTCATCGCCGGGAATTTGGCACACTTCGTTTCATCGAAAACCGACTCTATATATGAAAGTTAGAGCCTGCTGTTTGTTTTCACAAACATCTAAAATTTGTGTAGAAATGACAGAATGATGACTGGGTAGCCTAGGCAGCAAAAAAAGAATGTTCCCAGAATATTTTTAAATTGTCGAATGACATTATGACAAGTGTCACTTCGTGACTAGTTGCTGAGTTGGGTTATTTTTTGAGTTTTAATTGGTGGTTGGGAATGATCTAATGGGAAGAGGACACATGGTGTAGTGAGGGTCCGCCACGTGCCCCCTCCCAAAGGCCGAAATACAAACTATGTCAAAGGCCAAATATATTATGGTGTGGAAAAATTTACGTCGGAGGACAGGCGGAGGTCAGGGTCGACCTCGCGACCTCCCCCACACAAACAACAAGTCATACCATTATGCCACACCCAAGGTTATTACCATAGTATGAAATTTTATTATATTTTTTTGATACATATTGCATGGAGGGGGTAGGGCAGGGGCTAGCCCCTGACCCATGTGACTTGAGGCAGAAGACCACGGCGGAGAATCCCACTAAACGTGCGTTTAGCGCGAAACCACACTTAAAACTAATTAAACAATGCTTATCCCATAATTAAAATACTCTTATCTTAGCGCTGGATTTGGCGGAGTCTGCCATTAATGGAGAAACTCCAAAAATATCGATGTTAACTGGAGTTATCTCTAGTTTTGGAGGAGTTTTCGTAGGCCAAGTTGATTGAGCCATAAATTTTGAAAAATTCGACCATTTTTGGCTCAGAAAGAGTCTATCCTAACAATTTTGGACATTATGAGCATGTTGAAGCAGGTTTGAGGAGCAATAGAGGATTTTAAACACTATTTTTTCCACTTTGAGATAATACAAAGGCCCAAGCCATGGAAGCTAGACCAAGGAGATGTAGCCTAGGAGGGGTGAAATAATTCATCAAAATACCGCATTAATGAATCATTTGATGGTTTTCTGTACAATATATTGCTACTATTCATTACTTTGTTTTAATGTTAAATGCTCGTGAATTTAACATAAAACTGGACACAATTTCCTGTTTAGTACTCACAAACACCACAAGGAAACCTATGCACATGAAGAAAATGATCAACAATTGTTCATAATTATGAAAATGAAATTAGCACAAAAAAACTAACATTCAGATTCAGATCAAAGGATGAGTTGAAGGAAAATCTAAGGGAAATTTTTTCCTCATTCTTACAAGAAAGAAAAGTGCTAGTCACAAGCAAAAGACAACCAAATTAGTATGAGTCAAACCTACAATGAACAATGAAAATTATTGTATTATATAAGAGAAAAAATTTACATAGGAAAATTAGAATTATATATGCCAATTTTGGGGTTTAACCTAGAGTTCATGCACATAAACTATACCTTTTAGGTCCCATGACCTTTTGTAGTATGAAAATGAAAATACAGAACTTCTAAGAGGTAGGAAACTTGAGATATTTATCATTTACAATGCTATTGAAAGATCAAGAAATAGGTGATTATGATATAACTATTGGTCCCCTTCGATCTGTTAGACCTATCCCAAAATGGATTAATAAGAGGTCAAACTGGAAGATTCATACCAACATAGAAGTCAACATAATAAATTATGAAAAAAATCAGTGTTTAGTGAAGAAAAAATATTATTATCTGTAGTAGATAGAAGCCTGAGAAACTAAGAAAATAAGTGAGTTAGGTTGGTGTCTACTAGAACCACAAGAAATCTCTAGGAAAGAAAAATGTAACAAACGATAAACACCATTAGAGGAGTAGAGGTACAATATTATAGGTTCGAAAGTCAACAATGGTAACAGGTGCAATAGGGGGGGGGGGGGTACGTGGTTACCGTAGCCACCCAAGCAATACAAGAATATCATATTAAAAACCAATATCTCCATCATTTAAATTATGATCATATCATGTGACTGGGTGAGGTGTCACCATCTACATAGAAATTTAAGCACTTAGTTAAGTGGCTTATTAGCCGTAGGTGTAACGATTATGCATAGAAGTTATGGGGTAAAATAATTGGATACAAAGAATGTTATAGCTAAAGTTCCTTCTAAAATTATATAACAACATTCACATAACCCAATGGAGTAACTTCTTGTAAACTTATAATTTGAGGAGTTCAAGATAGTGGAACTTCAGTATCGATGTTACAAATATCTAAGAATATAATGTGAGGTCTAAGGGAAAGGACATTATAAAACTATTTTTATATAAAAAGAAACTCAATTGTAACCCTTGTAATAAAAGGTTTACATTTCACAAGTGATCAAAGAAGTGATAACCTTTAAAATAATCTCATTTGATTAAAGTAGAGGGAGCCTTGTATGTGTTTCCATGGGCTATAGTAACATTATAACATATCTCAACTGGCTAAAAATAAAATAAAATTGTTTACACATGCCTTAGATAAGAGGTACATTACAATGGAAGAGGAATATTTGGAATAACATTTTAAAGAGTGTACCATCTTAGAGGACAGGTGTTGATACCAAGGAGAATCATGCTTGGAGGGTGTTTCACATGTATGGAATTATGTCCTTATTATGTTAGCCTTTATCACCTACTTATATATAAGGGAAAATATAGATTTATATATTTTCATCATTATACTCTATTCATTTTATTTTCTTGGATCTTGTAGGGAGAAAGAGGGTAGGTTCATGAGGAAACCCTAGTAACATGACATTAAATTGCATGAGAAAACCATTTAATAAGAAAACATGAGAGAGGGATGTCTTGTATGTTTCATTGATATATTTCCTTTGTGTGAATTTTAGATTTTCTCTGATGCAGGAGCATCTGGACTTGGCCAACAATGTGCTGTTTTGTTCACATGTTGTGGCTAATCCAAAAGAAATAAACATTAGTAGTAGTATTTTATTTTATTTTGTTATTATTATTAGTTATTTATGAGAATAGTTAGTTTGTTTTGTATTTTTAATCAATTAGGAATAAAATTAGGAATTGGTTTCTTTCCCTGCGTGGATATAGAGCCAACATAGGGATAAGCACTTAAAAATAGGGAGGTATTGATTTGTTGAAAAAATTCGAGAAGAAGCCTATTCTAAGAGGAAAAATTTCATATTTCAAGTATAAATAATAGGGAAATAGGGAGGAAACACCAAGAGTGCCAGTGTAAAGACTGCAGACGCAAAGGGGCGATCAATGAAATATTTAGCCCATGCATTGTTAATGTAATTCATATTTCACATTATATGTTTCTTTTTGAGTCTAAAAACTATATGTATATGTTGTATATGAGTGTGTGATTGTAGGAAGACTAGTTTCATTGAGGAAAGGTGATGCACAGTTTTAAAGAATTGTAGTGAAGTGCGTTCGGAACAACCCAGGCATGAGATTGCAGTTTTAAATTGCAACAGTGGAGTGTGGAAAATATTACAAGCACAATCGAAGGTTGAAGATCGCGAGTTGGTATGTACACAGCCACTGTGTAGCTAGTACAATCTGGATACTGTGGTTGGGTGTGTGGCTTTAGTTCTTGGAGTCCGCGTGAAGATTAAACATAGACCCGTGGGGTATGGTATAAGACGCATGCGGCATATGTGTTAACAGAGCGATGTATATCTATACAAATGCTTCCCGATATGTTTACACTGTCAGTTGACATTGTATGGCTTGATTTAAATTACTTTAATTGATGTGTGATGGTTTGCACGGGTCGTACCTTCAAAAATAATGTAGCGTTTGTTCCCTAAGCGATGTTCCAAAATTGGTATTGAATTATTCTATGTTTAGTAATGTAATGAATTTCGTTAGTTCACATTGTTACATACACCAATGTTTTCCTCAGTGTTTGCATCGACCTTTGGTAATGAGATGATATTTGTATAGTTAAAAAATGAAGTAAAAAAGGGAATTGTAACTTGTAAAGTTTAAAATAAGGATCATTGTTTACATGCTTTAAATTGGTATGGAAATCAGGGTTGCACACTAAGGGAGAAGGAACTAATAAGTTCCATCATATGTGGAGAGTTGTTTTGGGAATTAGTAAAATTGAATAATTTGGTTATACTAAAATTTAAAGTGGTAACTTGTTTTTCTACATCAATTTTTGGTATCAAAGCCATTGAGTTGTTCTTGAAGCATTGTAGAGAATGCCACCTAGAAGAGGAGTTGGAATAGGTCGAGGGAGACCTATAGAAAATGCAGTTCTACTATACGAAATACAACACTTGCGTACAAGGATGGCCACAATGGAAACTATTCAAAGGAGGGCGACAGATGATGGAATTGCCAGTGCCGATGAAGAAGACACCACTGAAGAAGAAAGAGAGGAAGAAAGCGAGGAAGCTAAAGTTATGAAGATGCTAGAAAAATCTAGTAGCAGACCAAAGGTAGAAGTACCTTTATACGATGGAAATATTAGTGTGGAAGTACTAATGGACTGGATCAGTTCATTAGACAAATATTTTTACTATGAAGAAGTCAATGACAAGAAGAAAGTGAAGTTTGCAGCCACGAGATTGAAAGGTCATGCAGCCCTATGGTGGGATGAATTGCAGTTGTCTAGGGAACGAAAAGGGAAACCAAAAATCAAGCAATGGGATAAGATGGTGAGTAAATTGAAAGGTAAGTTCATGCTGAAAGATTATCAATTAAATCATTTTAGACAATTTCAAAACTTAAAGCAAAAAGGGATGACTATCAAAGAATATATTGAAGAATTTTATAAGCCAAGTATTAGAGCGGGACATATTGAAGATGACATAGAAAAGGTAGCTAGATATATAAATGGTTTGAGATATGAAATACAAGATGAGATCAACTTATTAAATTTGAAGACGATTGAAGATGCCTATCAAGCAACTTTGAGGGCAGAGGAGAAAAATTTGCGCAAACAAAATCAAAGGAATAAAGGCAAGAGTCCGACAAAAGGAAGAAGAACATTTGAGTCTAGATTTGAACACTACCAGAATGAAGTATGGAGTCCGAGTAATAGATCACCACAAAGAGGAGACTCTGGTCGCGAAAGGTTTGTGCCCATAGGTAGAGGTCTAGGAAGAGATATTTGGTGCTTTACATGTGGTGAGTGGGGACATGTGAAATGGGATTGTCCTCACAATAGACCAGCAAACCAGTGAAATGTGAATGTTGCTGAAACAAAGGAAGAAATTCCTCAGACTGCAGCCAAAGAGGAACCACTTGAAGCTAGAGAATCCTTGTTGTTGAAAAAGATATTGCTTAAAGCAGCTAAGGAAGCCAAAGAACCATCTCAGAGAAAAAATCTGTTGAAAACTATATGTAAGTCAAAGGGTAAGTGTTGCAAATTGGTAATTGATAGCAGTAGTATTGATAACCTTGTTTCTACAGAGATGGTGGACAAGTTGAAATTAGAGAAAAAAATACACCCCACTCCTTATAAAGTATCGTGGCTCCTAAAGGGCCATCAAATTAATGTAACTAAACAATGTAAAGTCAAAATCCAGATTGGTACTTATAAGGATGTTATTTTATGTGATGTAATGCCGATGGATGTATGTCACATATTGTTAGGAAGACCTTGGCAGTTTGATCGGAAAGCCATAAATGATGGTAGAAAAAACACTTATCCTCTTGAGAAATATGGGAACAAGCATACACTGCAGCCATTGAAAGATAAAGCTGACAAGGAAGCACCTAGAAACAACGTTATGTTGATGAGTGGAAAAAACCTGTTGCAAGAAGTCGAGAAAGGCGAGGAGATGCATTTTGCTATTGTAGGGAGACCCAAGGTAATTTTAACTTCTACAAATTTAGAATATTTACCTGAAGAAATTCAAAATCCGTTGAATGATTTTGCTGATATTATTGTGGATGAGTTGCCAAATGAGTTACCGCCCATCAAGAGTATTAGTCACCACAATGATCTCATCCCTAGAGCTAGTTTTCCGAATAAAGCAGCCTATAGGTTAACGCTATAGGAAAATTCCGTAGTGGGAAGAAAAGTGCAAGAGTTAATGGATAAAGGGTTAATCAGAGAAAGCCTTAGTCCGTGTGTTGTACCAACAGTACTCAGTCCAAATAAAGGAGGTGAATGGCGCATGTACACAGATTATAGAGCCATAAATAAAATCACCATCAGGTATTGTTTTCCTTTACCACGAATGGATGATTTAATGGATTGTTTGAGTGGGTCGAATTATTTTTCTAAGATAGATTCGAAGAGTGGGTATCATCAGATAAGAATGAGAGAGGGGGATGAGTGGAAAACAAAATTCAAAACAAATAATGGTTTGTATGAATGGTTAGTAATGCCTTTCGGAATTACTAATGCACCTAGTACCTTCATGAGGTTGATGAATGAAGTTTTGAAGGAATATGTGGGTAAATTTGTAATTTTAATTATAAATCTTCTGGGAAATCACATAAGAAATTTTGGAACCGACGCGTTTCGAACTACCAACTGTATCTTGATTATATTCTCATTTTCAGTTGAAGTAAAGAGGAGCATCTAGAACACCTTAAATTAGTTCTAAAAAAATTTCAAAAATAAAAACTTCTAATAAATTTGAAGAAGTGCAAATTTATGAAGGAAGAACTAATTTATTTGGGGTTTGTAGTCTCTAAGGAAGGGTTGAAAATGGATTTGGAGAAAATCTAAGAAATTGTGAATCGGCCAACTCTTGGAAGCATATTTTAGGTAAGAAGCTTTCATGGTCTTGCAAGTTTCTACAGAAAATTTATCCGAAGCTTTAGTCAGATTTGTGCACCCATTATTGAAACAATCAGAGAAACTAATCAGCCATTCAAATGGACGGAAGCAGCAGATCGAAACTTTAAATTGCTAAAGAAAAAAATTACTGAAAAACCAGTCTTGGCTTTACCAAATTTTGAGAAAGTTTTCCAGGTTGAAACTGATGCTAGTGGAATTGCGATTGGAGCAGTTTTGAGTGAAGATCAGAAACCAATAGCATACTTCAGTGAAAAAATAAATGAAGAAAAGAAGAAATATTCATCTTATGACAATAAATTTTATGCTATTGTATAGGCTTTAAAAAAATGGAGACATTATTTGTTGCCAAAAGAGTTTGTGTTATATTCTGATAATCATGCATTACAGTTTATAAACAACCAACCAAAATTAAATCAGAAACATGCCAAACAGGTAGAATATTTGCAGAGTTTCACTTTTGTAATCAAACATACGAGTGGAAAAATGAACAAAGCTGCTGATGCTTTGAGCAGGGTGAACTTAATTATGCAGGAATTATAAGTTGGTGTTGTAGGGTTCAAGGAGATGGTTGACATGTATAAAGATGATGCAGAGTTTAAAGAAATTTATGCAGCTGTAGAAAATCCAACAGTCCATAATAAAATCTAGTGGTTGGATTATCTTATCCAAGGGGGATTACTATTCAAAGGTAATAAATAATGTATTCCTAAATTTTCTATGAGGGAAAACATAATCAAGGAGAAGCATAGTGGAGGCCTATCCAGAAATTTCAGACAAGACAAAACCTTTGCTCAGGTAAATACTTTTTATTACTAGCCGAAGATGAAAACTAATGTTAAACGATTGTGGAAAAATGCAGGATTTGCCAGCATGCTAAGGGGAAAAGTCAGAATACAGGATTGTATCAGAAATTATCAATACCCGACTGACCGTGGGTTGCAGTTAGTATGGATTTTGTTTTGGGTTTACCAAAAAATAAAAGGGGAAATGATTCCATTTATGTTGTCATGGATAGATTTTCTAAAATAGATCATTTTATTGCATGCAAGAAAAAAAGTGATGCAACACATATTGTTAATCTGTTTTTTTTCAGAAGTTGTAAGATTACATGGATTACTTGTAAGCATTGTGTATGACAGGGATACCAAGTTTGTGGGACATTTTTGGAGAACTCTGTGGAAGAAAATAGGTACCAACCTTCATTTCAGTTCAGCATATCATCCTCAAATGGATGGACAGACCGATGTAGTGAATAGAAGTCTGGGAAACATATTGAGAGGCTTGGTGTATAAAAATCCTAAACAGTGGGATTTAGCCCTTGCTCAGGCTGAGTTTTCTTACAATGATACTCCAAATCGAAGTACTGGTATGAGTCCATTCCAGATTGTTTTTGGAATGCATCGAAGAGATGTGTATGAACTCAGAGATCTGGGACAACAGGAAGTAAGGAGCACAAAGGCTGAAGAATTTGCAGAACAGATGCATGAACTACAGGAAGATGTCAAAAGAATATTGCAGGAAAGCAATAGAAAATACAAGAAAATAACAGATATGATGAGGTGAGAAAAGGAATTCCAAGTGGGTGACTTAGTCATGGTACATTTAAGAAAATAAATATTTCCTGTTAAAACTTATAACAAATGAAAACTGAAGAAGATAGGGCCATGTAAAATTGTAAGGAAATTTTCTTCAAATGCATATGAGGTTAAATTTCTAACAGGAATTGGAATATCGCCAATCTTCAATGTTGTAGATTTGTATCTATACCAAGAACCAGAAGAAGAACCATAAGGGGAATCCACAGCAGAAGAAAACCCGACAGTAAATTGGGAAGAGTAGATGCCTAAAATGGGAAAGAGGGAAGTCGAAGCCATTTTGGAGAAGAGAGTATCAAAGAAAACCAAGAGCCAAACCTTATCAGTATTTAGTGAAATGGAAAGGACAACCAATGGAAGACACTAGTTGGATGAATGCAATAGAGCTACAGAAGTTGGGAATAGATTCCGAAGCATTACAAGATTAGTTTTCTTCCCTGGGAGTCTAATGCAGGAGCATTTGGACTTAGCCAACAATGTGATGTTTTGTTCACATGTTGTGGCTAATCCAAAAGAAATAAACATTATTAGTAGTATTTTATTTCATTTTATTATTATTATTATTTATTTATGAGAATAGTTAGTTTGTTTTGTATTTTTAATCAATTAGGAATAAAATTGGGAATTAGTTTCTTTCCCTACGTGGATATAGAGCCAACATAGGGATAATCACTTAAAAATAGGGAGGTATTGATTTGTTGAAAAAATTCGAGAAGAAACCTATTATAAGAGGAAAAATTTCATATTTCAAGTATAAATAATAGGGAAATAGGGAGGAAACACCAAGAGTGCCAGTGTAAAGACTACAAACGCAAAGGGGCGATCAATGAAATATTTAGCCCATGCAGTGTTAATGTAATTCGTATTTCGCATTACATGTTTCTTTTTGAGTCTACAAACTATATGTATATGCTGTATATGAGTGTGTGATTGTAGGAAGACGAGTTTCATTGTGGAAAGGTGATGCGCAGTTTTAAAGAATTGCAGTGAAGTGTGTTCGGAAAAACCCAGGCATGAGATTGCAATTTTAACTTGCAACAGTGGAGTGCGGTAGAGATTACAAGCACAATCGAAGGTTGAAGATCATGAGTTTGTATGTACACAACCACCGTGTAGCTAGTACAATCGGGATATTGTGGTTGGGTGTGCGGCTTTAGTTCTTGGAGTCTGCGTGAAGATTAAACATATACCCATGGGGTATGGTATAAGCCACATGCAACATATGTGTTAACAGAACAACGTAAACCATGTGGAGTATATATATATATATATATATATATATATATATATATATATATATATATATATATATATAATTGGTATTGCATTATTCTATGTTTAGGAATGAAACGAATTTCGTTAGTTCACATTGTTACATACAACAATTTTTTCCTCAATGTTTGCATCGACCTTTGGTAATGAGATGATATTTGTATAGTTAAAAAAATGAAGTAAAAAAGGGAATTGTAACTTGTAAAGTTTGAAATAAGGATCATTGTTTATATGCTTTAAATTGGTATGGAAATCAGGGTTGCACACTAAGGGAGAAGGAAATAATAAGTTCCATAATATGTGGAGAGTTGTTTTGGGACTTAGTAAAATTGAGTAATTTGGTTATACTAAAATTTAAAGTGGGAACTTTTTTCTCTACATCATTCTCATGTGATGCCAACATTTATGCTATGCATATAGACCCTAGAGAAAAACATAGAGTGGGTGTGATCCTTGATGATAACTATGGTGGATCTTGTTGTACTACTATATTTTATAACCTATTAGAAGGCATGGAAAATGGATCTAACACCTTAAATGATCTCAAAACCTTGTTCTTATGGGATGTGAAGCTAGGGAAAGACCACAGTGAGATGAAATAGATGATTATTATATATCTTTCATGATGAATTTATTAGAAGACAAGTTGGTTACTATATCTTTCATGATGTTCCACGTATATTTTGGTTTTTATGTTGATGTAAGAGTTGAATGCCAAGGATTTGAGTACACAAACCCTAGGATGGACAAATATAAATGGAGATTGGGACAATAGTTTTCTTTCCATGCATTTGTGTGATGCAACATGGCTAGGGTTGATAAACCCTAAGGATGAAAATAATGCTAGTGTAAAGAGCATATGTGATAAAATCTTGTTGAAGCATAGGGAGAGCTTGTTGTTTTGATGCTAGCTTGTTGTGGATATTTGATGGTGGCTATGTTTTTCTTGATTTTACCTTGATATAGTTTGTAGAGCTAGATATTTTACCAATTTTGTGATAAATTTGTTCACATGTATTTCATTTCCTCTATATGTGTATACAATATCTTGTTATACAAAATTGTGTGGTTACAAATTTGATTTTTCTTCTGGAATATTCTTCATGATTAAAAGTAAGTTCCAAGATTTATTATTCATATTGATTTGATATAACATAGGGTTGAAATTATTAAGTTATTTAATATAAAACTTGAAGGTAAAAAACATATTTATATTACAAAAATTATAGTAATAAAGTGATTTTAAGATTTGGTATGCACTTGGGGAAGTGTGCCCTAAGGGATGAAACTTGTTGAATTTTGTTTGTAATCATAAATTATTATATCAATAGGCACATGCCTAACTCACATATCTTTCAAAACAAAAACCTAAAACCTTCAAAAATGAAACATGTAAGAGTGATCACTTTATAATAGACGGTATTGCAACATCACAACATAGATGTAAATTCAAGTTAACAATATAACACTTCAACATCAAGGAAAAAATAGAGTCAATCCACACACACACACACACACACACACACACACACACACACACACACACACATACACACATGCACACACACACACACATACACACACACACACACACACATGATGACTCACAATTATATGAAATGTACATATTTAACAAAATGACACAATGTGCTCAATATACAAAACAATACATAATTCCTAAACATGGAAGTATGACATGTGGTGACCTATATCGAAAATGATTTTAATACAGGAACAACATGTCATGACCAAATATGATAATTTGGCATATGACGCTGTATTTAAAAAATGGGTCTTTTGACCAATTCCACCTTCACCCCCATCATTTTCATCCTACAAGTCAACCTTTCTCCTCTTAGTAGAATAACAATATGAAATTTTTTATTTTCTTTCGGGGGATGGTTCTTCTCTTTGGGGACTGCACAAAGAAACAACATTATCATTATATTTTTTCCACAATAAATTACATACGTAAAAACTAATACTTTATAATTCAAGCTCATAAAACTCACCGAAAATGATCTAATAAAACATGAGCTTGTTTTTCTCTTTTACACCCCTAACCTCGCTACTATACAACTCTTCAATAGTTACAAGAGTTAGAGCATATAATTTAAATGAAAAAATCCTAGAATCATGTCAAAACTTGAATACCTATGTTATTTAATATATTTCAATATCAACTCTCTCTCTCTCTCTCTCTCTCTCTCTCTCTCTCTATATATATATATATATATATATATATGTTGACAATAAATAAAATATTTGAATGTCTATCTTAAATAAAATAAATTTGTATTTTGAAGCAATGAGGCCTCCCTCATTGCTTGAAAAATCATCTCCTAGGTTCATGGGACAATTTTGGGCCAATCTTGAATAAAATTTGTAAAATTTTGAATTTTTGGTGTTTTTGGCTTAACACAGAAAAGTCAGTTCAACCAAAATTGTAGTGAGGCCTCCCTCATTGCTTGAAAATCATCTCCTAGGTTCATGGGACAATTTTGGGCCAATTTTGAATAATTTTTGTAAAATTTTGAATTTTTGGTATTTTTGGCTTAACACAGAAAAGTCAGTTCAACCAAAATCACAGTGCCTTGGCGCTGCATTTTTTACTCAGAGGTCCAAATGGGGAAAAATATACATCATTGGATAGATCTTGACCTACACATCACAACTATGTACTTTTTATGCCATGTCAACAAACATATTGGGGGGTAATTGCAAAAAATAGCTCAACAAGTCACTTTCTGCTACCTTTTAAGCCCAGACATTGTGCTTTTGGAGAAACCTTGGGAAAATTCATTTTTCTCAGCCTTGGGGAGGCCATTTTTCTTGCTTGAGGTGTCTAATGACAACCAACCATCCTAATATTTCCAATGGTACCCTCAAATCTGGATTTGGAGCCCAGGAAGGTAGTCAAAACCCCTCTGCAAGATGGTGTTGTGCTTATGCCTGTTGGCACTACGCTTTTGCATGCTTGTCAATTTTTTGAGTTTTATCAATCAGATTTGGAGTGCTATGATGTAATTCACCTTGTTTGGAGTTGAAATAAGGTAGATGAATGTAAATAGGTGTGATAATGTCATCTTGATGTAATTTTGAGCTTCATTTATGGCAGTTAGGTCAGTTAAAGGCTAAAAGGAGGTGTTTGTTTTAACCTCCCTAGTCTTAGGTTTTGTTGGAGAAATTCATGTAAAATGATCATATCTTGAGCGATTCGACCCCTGAGAGAGGGGAAGGGGGTTTTTGGCTATATTTACTTAGTTTTATTTCATAATCAAGGTTGGACATCAGAGAGTAGGAGGCTTGGACTCTTGTGTACAATTGACATTTTCAAAAATACAAGCTCAGTTGCAGCACATATATAGGGATTCATGTGATATGAGTTTGTGGCATAGTTTTTCTATTATAATTTAATTTTAAGAACCCTTGATTCATCTTCTTTCCATATATATTATTTTCAGTGACTTTCCTATAGGTTGTTAAATAAAACATTTTATGCTCATGCTCTGTTTTGGTAGGAAATTCATGTTTGTGTTAGTAATATTCTGATAAATGAATTCATGTTAAACATGTTCATTTTGATCCTCTGCATTTCCACCCTAAACTATAATTTACAAACCCTAAGGTTCCATAGAACATATATACCATACCCCTTTGTATCCATTCAATTCTAATCCTTTGGATCTGACCTAGTTTCTTTGCCTCTCCTCCCGATCCATCAAAAAACCTAAATTTTCAAAACCCTAGAGTTGAACATATCTAGCCTAAAATACATTCTTCACTCATTAAAAAATTGGTTGTAATTATAGAGAGAGCCCTCTATAGTTTGGTAGGGTTAGATACCAAACTAAAAGGTTGGTTTGAGGTTACCTCTCTCGATTTCCATTCTCAGCCTTGGGACATTGTGGAGGATAACATTTATGGTTCCGTTGCTGGGGAGTGAAAGACTACATCTTCCCTAGGGTTTTATGAAAAAATAATTGAGATCTAAGCTTGTGGGTGAGAGGACTTAGTTTTCAAGAAGGTTGACTCACATTTGAAAAGTGCAGTGTTCAGAACTGGCTCCTAAGAAGAATTTCACAAGATTAAGCCTTGATTCGAATCCACCATCTCCGGTCAAAGATCCTGAGAGGATTCTAAAGAATAAAAGTTCACAAATACAAAAAGATGATCCAAGTTCACCATCACCATCACTTGTAACATCAGTTTCACTTCTTACTAATTTGACTACACTAGAAGATTTACCTTTTGACACCAAGTTTGAGCTTTCATTGTTCAGGATCTAAATTTGAAACCTCACTTTCAGAGATAGTATATGATCCTGTAAAACTTGAATTGAATCCACCATATTTAGATTCTGCATCTAAATTTTATAGGAAACTTTGGTCATAATTCCACAAGCTTCAAAAGTTAGCCAATACCTTGCAGTACACCACCGAGAAAGACTTTATCTAGTATCAACACGAAAGATTGTTTTCCTCATCCTTACCTTCAACATCTCATTCAGTTACCACAACATCTTCCACACCTTCTTCATCACTCCCTCCAAAAGAACCTCTTACTTTTACTCCAACATCACCTTAGAAAAATTCATGGCTAGATTTGGCCCTTTAATCCTACTTTCTCAACTCACTGCTCTACCTAAAGGGTATGGTCAAAGGTTCCCTCTGTTTGATGGAAGTATAGAGATTACAACCCTGCAACATATGGTGAAGGTCACTGATTTCATCGATCTTGAAGAGATCTACAATGACGATGCAAAGGTGAGAGTAATTGCCCAAAGTTTTTCAAGGATGTGAAGACATGGTTTCATAATCTAACTCCAAATTCAGTTGCAAATCCATAACAATTGATTGATTTATTTTTAGATAAATGGGAAGAAAAGAAGAATCCAATTATGATTCTTGATGAATATGATGCATTGAGAATACATCCCAATGATTTCGTCCAAGATTTCACTACCTGTTTCAATAAGACCTATAATTCAATTCCAAATGACATAAAGCCTCCTCCTCGCTTCGATTTTCTACACTATATGGGTGCCTTCAATCCCGCCATGGCTTATCAGCTGAGGGAAAGAAATTCCTACAACTCTCGAGGAGATGTAGCGAAATGCAGTGAGTGTGGAGGTGAATTTGATGATCAAGAAGTAAAAAATGAAGACATAAATAAGGGTAAAAATTAAAGAGGAAACATCTACTTCTTCAGATGGTAATCTGGACTCTTTGATTAGAACTATGGAGAATATGATGGACCAGATGATAGTGTTAGAGAGGAAAGTATAAAATCTGATCCGGAATCCCAATTTACAAGGACAACAACCTCAACAACCTCAACTCAGAATGAAGCAAATAGAGTAGAGAGGTAAGGATCAACAAGCTCAACAAAAATTTGGAACACCACTTCAACAAAACTATGCTTAGGCATATGAGGAAGAAGCTGAGATTGTTGAAGAGAAACATAGTTTAGATAATGATGGGCAACCTGTCTTCTTAACTGAAGATGAAGAGTACACTCAAGAACTTGAAGTTAATCAATGTGATGATTAGAAATTTCCCCCTTCAAATGATGATATAATAGCAAGAGAGATGAAAGATTATCAATGATGTTTTAAGAATGCCCTTAGCTCTATGAAAAGGCAATACACCTTGAGAAACAAAAATGTGGATATCATTTCAAATCTGAAGAAGCTAACCTCTCCAAAGGATACTCAGCCCCAAAAATAGACCTCAACAAATCAGAAAAAAGACAAGGATCCTGCTATTGCAAACCAAAATAAGAACAATGATGCATCAATCAAAAATCCAAAGAAGGATAAAGAGACACAAAATGGAGGTCAAATAAATGAGTTCCCACCAAAGATCAGTTTGAGAAAAAGGATGCCATTTCCAAAGAGGTAGATAAACGTCTCAGTTATTTTATTTTAGAGAAATACATTTCCAAGCTAAAAGTTTTTATTCCTTTAATTGAACTTGTCAGGAATGATCAATATAAGTTTCACGTGGCTAAGATGCTCAAAGTAGACCAAAATTATAATATGGTAAATGTCAGTGATGATCAACCTGTTGTTGTTTGGGCCAACCGTAGAAAATAATTTACCTGATAGTGAAGTCCCACCATTCTAGCTTAGTCTTAGAGTTCATGATTTCATCCTTCATAATGCCATGTTATATTCTGGAGCATATCACAATCTCATGCTTAAAGTTGTAATGGAAAAACTGGGATTAGTTATTACTCGACCATATCATGACCTTTATTCCTTTGATTCCAGTAGAGTGAGGTATCTTGGTATTATTAAAGACTTGTTAGTGTCTCTTGATCAGATTCCCCAAAATAATATCTTGATGGATGTGGTAGTGGCTGATATTCCTCCAAGGTATGGGATGTTTCTCTCGCGATCATGGGGAGAAAATATGAAAGGTACTTTGCAGCTCGATTTCTCTTATGCAACAATTTCAGTGTTCGGTCAGCTCAGAAAGTTGTTTCGGGAAAAAAAGGTAAAGTACATGATTACTAACAAAGAGAAACCTAATAATCACCCTATACACATTGCACATACTGATTTAGAATCTTTCTTTTTTTTTAATGATAATAGTACGATTTATGTAGATAGTCAGCTAGTATAAGATGAGAAGATTTCAGAAATTTCATGTAGTGGGGGAGATGTTTTCAGTGAAAAAAAGTCAGAACAGAAAGAGGATGATTTGTAGCGAAGTTCATCAGTTGAGCAGCCAAATGAATCAGTGAAATAAGCAGAGCCTATTGAGACAGCCAAACAACAAACAAAAACTAAAGATAAGCCATATGAATTTGAGCTTCCGGATGAGGAAAATGGTCTTTGGACTATGAATTTCGATGGATTAGTGGGAAAATAAGGAGCTGGAATAGGAATTTAGATTTATATCCCAATGAATCAGTCGGGTAAGATTCCTCATAATGTCAGTTGTTGTTCTTATAAGCTCGCTTCATATAGCTCAAATAATGAAGTGAAGTAAAAAACCTTGATTTCTAGGCTAAATATGCTTAAGAAGTTAGGGGCTCAGAATATTTCAGTTTATGGAGACTCCGAGTTGATTATCAAACATGTAAAAGGGGAATAGCAGGCCAAGAATTCAAGGATGTGAGCATATCGTAATGCTATCTTAGACATTTTTTTTTTTTGAATATAATTTATCTGTGATTCATAGAAATCAAAATTGTATCACTAACTCCCTTGATACTTCAGCTAGAATGCTTAGAATTATGATACATCCCACAAGAAAGTATGAGATCAATGTTAAGCATCATCTCGCTATTCCAGATAACCTTTGATATTGGCAGGTGTTTCAATATCATAAGCAGATTAACAATTTTTTGCAAATGGAGGAGGAGTTTGTTGCTTGTCATATTGATGGTGTATTTGATGATCAAGGTGGTGAGCCCTGGTATTGCACCAAGAGTGCTGCATCTCCCAGGGGCTACCCTACTTTACTTTATAAACCCAGGGTTCGTACAAACTTGGAGGTGACAGTGCTATATACACAGCAGATGCATTTTTCTCATGTAATCCTCTTCTGCTTTACGAAAGTGTACTGTTTCTTAAACTATGATAAGAACTGGAAAGTAAATTGCTGGATGGAATTAATAGAAGGGAAAATAAACTAAATTTCTGAAAAGAAATGGTAGAAAGGAAACTAATTTAAATTGCATAAAGGAAATGGAATAAATGAAACTAATTTAAATTGCACTTAACTTGGCCAATCGGCTAAACACACCATGCTCTATCTATCATGCTCCTATCTATGTAGCTATTCATGACCTAACTGTAATTTGAAGAGGTGTTTCTTGCAATTCGAAGAAGAAAGGGGTAAAGATGCTAATGGAGATATAACCACATGAAACAAGGCTTAGAGGTGGAAGGATGGGTTTAAACCTTATTTAAACTTTATTATAGTGAAAAAATTCTTCGGAGCGAAGTGATTTGAAAAGTGTGATGGTGGAGTTGTGATAGAGGATGGAAGTGCGATATGCGATGTGCGATAGCACAATCGCAATATCAAAAAGTTGGAGGGATAGTGGAAGTGTTTTTCGGGAGTGGGAGCAAAATGTGAAATGCGATGGGGATAAGATTGTGAAGTGCGAAATGCGATGGGGTAAAAGTTGCGAAGTGCGAAATGCGATGGGGAAAAAGTTGCAAAGTGCGAAATGTGACGGGAAAAAAGTTGCGAAGCACGAAATGCGATGAGTGACGTGGTGGTAGGACTGCTAGTGGAGTGCGATGAAAATATAACAATCGATGTTGGGAGCGGTAAGTCTTAAAGGAAAAAGGAAAAGGTTGCGAAGTGTGAAATGCGATTTGCAATGTGGCAGGGCATGGAGAACTATCACAATCGGTGTTTGGAAGAGGTAAGTGTTAACAGAAACCAAAGAAAAGATGTGATTTGCAATGTGCGATGCAACGGAGTTATCACAATCAACATTTGGAGTGGTAAGTCTTAAAAGAAAAATGGAAAAAGTCGTGAAGTGTGATTTGCGATTTGCGAAGTATGGTAGCGGGAGTTTTGATGAGTAAGGATGGAGTACAATAACAATATCACAATCAACCAAACAGAGAGGTAAATCTTAAAGAAAAGGGAAAAGGTTGCAAAATGCGATTTGCGACGGGTGATGTATAGTGAGTGGGAGTTTCGAGGAGAAAGTTGGAGGTCCAACTTTGATGGATTTTCAAGTGTTTTACGTTAAAAAAGGTGCAGTGGCTGTAACTGATGAAAGCAAAGGAATAAGGTGGCTAGACATTTTAAGTGTTTTTGGGAATAAAAGGTGGGTGTAGTAGTTGCAAATAAGAGGAAAAGGAGGGAAATGGAGGCGTAAAAGCAATGTTTAGGCTGTGAAGACAGAGATGGAAAATGAAGTGGGAAGGCGCCACGGAGCTGCGCTAGGGTTTTAGCAATAATTCCTGCAATCAACCTACTAAATTATGCGCAAAGAAACATAAAAATGCGTAAAAATACAATGCAAAAGGCGACTGAAAAATGGTAATGCAATTCTACTTTTAATCTCAAAAATAGTGAACAAAGATCAGTTTTTGGGTCTGTGGGAAGGTTCACCCTCCTCGAGCTCTATTGACATAAATGATAAGGGGGTCTTGATCCACAATTTTTTTGGTTTTTCTCCTCTATTCTATTACTCACAAGAAAATGAAACCTACAACAACTCCTTGAAATAAAAACTAAACAACAACTTGAAATATAAATGAAATTATCATAAGCAGAACTAATGAAATGACAGAAAGCAGAGAAAAAAATACAACAGAGAGGCTGAGGCACATGGATTGAGCCCTAACCCACGAGCCTATCTCTTTGAAATTTAAATCAGTAAAATGAAAAAAGTATTTTCATTTCATAAAATAATAACCTCATACATTTCTGAAAGTTTGATCACTGTGTAAAATAATAAAAAGCTCAATAGCTTGCAACAAAGTTCTGACCCTTCCTAGCTCTAGCTTTGCTCTATTTATTCTACAGGAAAACTACCAACATCTCCCTAGAAAATAGTGATTGAGTCCACTTGACTCCAAGTAAACAAATATTGAGTGCACTCCTCTTTGAGTTGCTTGGCTGCCTCTGGAAATTCAAATTGTTGGAGAGAATCCTTGGGGATCCTTTGGCTACCTTTGGAATTCGAATTGCTGGAGAGAATATTTGGGATCCTTTGGCTACCTTTGAGAGTTAAGGAGGGTGGAAAATCCTCCTATAATTTCTCCTTTCTGTATCCTCAAATTCTTGATGATAAAATCCTTATAAAAATGCTAATAATTCATGATTTTTAGCACTCAACCTCATATTAGGCACTTCGAGTATATTAGCCTTAATCACCAACTATACTAGCATCATTAAACCAAACAATAATAAAAATTTAAGAAAAAGAGATATAAGAAGGAAAAAATGTGACCATTAACCCCTCCAAATATGTCTAATGATGGAGCTCATCATCACCCTCCTACTGAATGGTTTCTGATCCTCTGAGTAACTAATCCTCCTCCTGCATTTCCTTTAAGGCTTTGAAAACCCCCCTGATTTCCTGGGGAAGAAGTGTGGGAGTTTCTCCAGGGGGTTAACAACCATTATTCTTTTCGACATTATCCCATTCTCTATCTTATGCATATGTGTCCTTTTCTATAATATTCCTATTTTAATAGGAATATTCAATTTCATTTTTGTTTTCTTTGTTCAAAGAATAATCATGTAAAGGAGGGTCAAAAAATCCTAATAAAAGAATAAATACATGTCCAAATGTGAACAGAGGTAAATCAGGGCTGTCTTGATAAAATCCACTTGTGTGTGAAACAAGATTGAGCTATTTGACTGTGTCAAAAAGACCAAATCACAACACAGTCCAGATACATTGAACCTCATGGATGATCAACGCAGTTCTAGAAGGAGGTCCTCCATGTGAAAAGGGTTAAATGAAGGAAGGTGTTTTAGGGTTTTGGCAAGCTCTCATCTTACAAAAGGAAGAGGAAGGCAACATATTGAGGTTGTTCATGATTTTATTTTTGAATTGCTGTCTGTTTAGGCAACCAAATTTCTTGGTTGCTTAGCCTAGATTGCATTGGGATTTCCTGTTTAGGAGTTCCATCTCTTCCCATTGAGGAGCTCTTGGGAGTGTTTGTATTTCTTGTCCACTATCTGGTTGAAGACCAAGCTTCTACTTCCAACTGCAATTCAGATCTAGTGAGGGTTTGCTTTCTTTTTTAAGCTACAGGAAGTGGAACTCTAGATCTGTTCAGATCTAGCTTGTATTGGAGCCTCTTCCCAGTGAGTGTGTCTTTTAACCTCCTGGAAGAGTGCATCCATTGTTGGAGCTTCAGTTTTTGATCTTGGCATCAGGCCAAAGTATTATGCATCACCATCAGCATAGTTCCTTGAAGGGACTGCATCCTTTCTGCTGGCAGAGTTGCAGTGGGGTTTGTGTAGCAGCTTGAAGGAAAGATCTCTAGTGAAAGGGACCCTTCCCTTCACTGTGGTGATCCATGGATTGGTCAACCAATCCATGTCCATTTCAGATATGATCTACTCTGTATCATATGCTTCAGAAATTTTTTAATATTACTGCAGATCTATGGTTTAGATCTCAGATCTATTCATTGATGTCCATGTTTTGCTGAGATCCCCAAGGGGAGTGTAAAGAAGAGCCTCTTTGGCATATAGATCTGTAATATATCTATATTTTTATGTAAGGATCTTCCCAAGATATGAAATATAATAAAACACTACTTCAACCCTCTGAAAATTACGCTGTCAAGTTCTTCAGTCTTCATACATGGTGCAACACCTCTATTTTGAGGGTTTATTCGTGTTAAACCTCTGTTTTTATCTTGTATATTGTTTGATCCATATCCTTGACCCAATTTACTGATTTTTAGACCCTATTAAAGCTAACAACTTTATAAAATCATGTTGTTTGTGCTTCAGTAATTTCTGCATACTCTAGGTCATGGGAAATCAACATTTTTAAGCCATTTCGGGAGTGGGGGAACTGTTTAACTTAGAGTGATTTTTTAAAGCTGAAATTTTGTATGGGAGTCCCTAATGACCTAAGATAACATATCCAACTGTCACTTTCCTCTAGTGTTACGTAGATTTTTGAAAATAACCATTTTAGTGCTTAAATCACTGCTTTTCCCCACTTTGGGTTGAAGGGATAGATAAATTTCCTTGCTACTGTATATATTACTGTTAGTAGAGAGTTTATTAACACCTAACATGCATTATTAGCCTACTTCTACTCCAATATAGTGTTTTTATATTGCTGCAGTCCCTCATTGGGCTTTTAACAAGCCATACTAGGTGTGGGAGGCCTGTTTGCCTCACCTAGTTTGTTTTGTTTATGATCTCCTCTTGGAATTGGGTATTTTATTACTATATATAATGAATCAAAGGGCTGATCTTGGTTTCTGAAGCACACATCCTTGAAAAGTGCATTTTTCAGGCCTATTTTGCTGAGCAGTCCCTTTTGGGATATTACAGTGGTATCAAAGCATGATCTCTAGCTTAGCCTGTGAGATCCAGATATCAGAATAATAAAGAGAATAATCATAGACCAAGATGATGGAGAGGATGATACTACTCTTATCATCTTTCAGATCCAAGGAGAACCTCTCCAAGGAGGTTGAACAGAAGAAAGAAGAAATATACAAGGAAACTCCTAGAGAGTTTCTAGAAGAAGAAAGCTGTAGTGAGACCTATAGAAGGTTTCGAGAAGAAGAGGAAGGACCATACATGTCCTATTCTCACAAATAAGGAGAAGCTTCTCACAGAGAGGAGGAGTTGTACAGAAGAAACAAAATAATGACGGAAGAGGTCATCTCCCTACTTCTTTTCCAAACTATGAAAGGCATTAAAGAAGATCTCAAGGAGATAGAAGGGGAGGAGACTTGTACTAGCACTATCACAACCTTGGAGGAGTAGCCTTCATGTTAAACAATGGAGGAAGACAATGTAGTTGTGGGAGTAGCTTTTGCTTCTACATCTCACGAAGGTATGATTAAAAATATGTCTCTTGTCATTTCAACAAATCATATGAAGGGATCTAAATCTTTGCATGCTACTGATATAGAGCAACAGAGTTTCACTGCACTATATAAAAGCAGTGATGAAGAAAAGAAGACCCATGCCTCATGGGAACATTCAAATGGCAGCTTCACTCATGAAGCATTGGAGGGAAGAATGATAGATGGTAGACATCTTGAAGTGAGAAACCCTTTCTCTTTTCTAGATGACCATTTCTCGATGAGCACTCTTCTGCTCAAAGAGAAACCTCTACCTGCAGCAGATCCAAGGCATCTTTGGTTTTGGAAGGCCATGCATGAGGAGGAGACCTCATGGGGAGAATTCATTGGAGGTGCACTTCAACACATCATGGAGTGCAAATTTCTTCAACAGTTTGAGGAGGATCTTCCCTTCTCACACTTGGATCTTTATGGATTCAAGGAGGAGCAAATAGATGATGGGGGACATCTTAGGATGGATAACATATCTCATGCTTGTGTTGGAAATTCCTTGAGCCCTACACATCATGATGGGAGGTTTTTGCCTACCACCTATTTGGGTCCTTATAGGATCAACTTGATCCTTGAGAAGAATGCATTTCAATATCCCATGAAATGCAAGGACAAAAATATGATTTGGGATGATGGTAGCCTTCATGGGAGGAGTACCAGGATGGAGTATGGAAAGAGACATCCACAATGGGTTGAGTGGATGTGGATGGAGAGCAAGAAGTTAGTGAGCTACTTGCAGATCTATGATACCGGGCAGTAGGAGGCATGGCTGCATTGGTTACTCTTGAAAGAATTTGGTCATCATCTTCTTTCCAAGTGTATGTGGCAAGATAATTGCATCATGGGGCAGCAAGGAGTATGGACACAATGTGTTGACATAACATTCTTCATGTAAATCACCATGTTTTCACTACATGATTTGGATGATGGAAGTATGAGGAGGCAACAAAATATTTTGTTGCTTGGGATGTTCTTGGGAGAGCAAGGGAAGATTTTCTCTCACAGTTTTCATGATGTTGCAGGAGTAGGAGATGGCACTATCACAGTGCAAAGGGGCTACTCCTTGGCCTTAGATGTTCAAAAGGTACTTTCCCCATGGGAGAGACTTATTATGTGTAACAACATTATGGGAGATTCCTTTGACATTCTACATGTCAAAGATTGGAGCCATGAGTTGGAGGGAGCCTATTTGCATAGGCCAACAACATTTCCACTTTGGAGCTAGGTTTTATTGATGGAGTATCCCCAGGATCACTTCACACTTGATTCAATTTATGGTCAAAGAGGAGGTAAGAAAGATGAGGTAGTAGATGGGGACATCTATTACTATGATATACTCTTCTTGTCTTGGATTTCCAAGTAGGAGGGAGAGGATTTGCAGGCAGCACTTGGTTCATTTCTCTTCATGGAAGTGTGCCAAACTACTATGGAAGATCTATTCATGGATCCATGTGTCTTCTTACTTCCAACATACGGTGAGAGCTTGTTTTGTGCAACACAATATTTGCATGCTCTTACCATCTCTTAGCAGTGCATTGCTCCAAAAGTAAGCAAGCTCTTGATTTTTCTCCATGACCAATGTTGGGCCAAACCATATGATGGAGACAACCATCTCTTATGTGGCATTGGGTAGATGTTTTGTGATTACATGTATGTTCAGTTGATTCATATGATTAACCATGTATCAAGAAACAATTTTCCATGTATTTCTTTGAAGCAACAGTTTGAAAAACTGCGCTGTCACCACTTGGGAAACTGTTGGTACCTTCCAGCACCTTATGAAACCACAAGTAATTTCCCTATTTTGATTCCAATCATGATTTCACTGGTTGATATTCTTCCCACATATTAAAACATGATGGAGGGAACCCCTACCTATAGAATGTGTCTAACACAGAAAGTTCCCATTTTCTGCATTGCTGTTGATGGAAGCACTTGATAGGAGATATTGGCCTGAGAGCCAAACATTTGTTCTTTATAAGGTGGGCCATGAGTTTGAGGAGATGCCATATGGTGATGATTCCATATCCATCACATATGGAATGATTTGGGCCAGCTTGATTCACAGCGTTGGAGAGGATATCTTTAGAGATCTAGTCTTCATTTTTCTACTTGAGGGAAATATTGTTGCAGCCCAAGATCAGAAATCACTCTACACTTATCATAAGTGGAGAGGTGGATAGCGTAGGGTAGGCTCCTATGTCTACCATGTTCAGATTTTCAACCCACCTACATTGCATGAGCTCAAGGCGGAGGAGCATTTTTAGGAGTTTCCATGTTGGGAGGTGACTCATTTTGTTTGGATGATTGCTTGGGGATGGAGGATCCACATGGGAATGTTGTTTCCCAATACATTTTAGATCCCATACCTCAAGGGAACCTCTAGACAACACCTTATTTCTTTCTTGAGTACTCTAATTATCCATGATGATAGATATTTAGCTAATTTGCATGCTTGGGAGAGGCCATATGGAGATTCATTGTTGATACAACATCTCATTCCTTGGAAGAGTTCATCATATGTGGATGCTACTGTAAGAGGAGAGGACATCCTTCAGTTCTATCCTTGAAGTTGCTTGAGGACAAGCAACATTTGGGAGGGGAGGACTGTAATATTCCTATTTTAATAGGAATATTCAATTTCATTTTTTTTCTTTGTTCAAAGAATAATTATGTAAAGGAGGGTCAAAAACTCCCAATAAAAGAATAAATACATGCCCAAATGTGAACAAAGGTAAATCAGGGCTGTCTTGATAAAATCCACTTGTGTGTGAAACAGTATTGAGCTATTTGACTAGGTCAATATGACCAAATCACAACACAGTCCAGATACATTGAACCTCATGGATGATCAACGCAGTTCTAGAAGGAGGTCCTCCATGTGAAAAGGGTTAAATGAATGAAGGTGGTTTAGGGTTTTGGAAATCTCTCATCTTATAAAAGGAAGAGGAAGGAAAAATATTGAGGTTGTTCATGATTTGATTTTTGAATTGCTGTCTGTTTAGACAAACAACTTTCTTAGCTGCTTAGCCTAGATTTCATTAGAATTTCCTGTTTAGGAGTTCCATATCCTCCCATTGAGGTGCTCTTGGGAGAGCTTGTATTGCTTGTCCACTATCTGGTTGAAGAAAAAGCTTCTAATTCCAACTGCAACACAGAACCAAAGAGGGTTTGCTTGCTTTTGTAAGCTGCAGCAAGTGGAGAACTAGATCTGTTCAGATCTAGCTTGTATAGGAGCCTCTTCTCAGTGAGTGTGTCTTTTAACCTCCTGGAAGAGTGCATCCATCAGTTGAGCTTCAGTTTTTGATCTTGGAATTAGAAAAAAGTAATCTACACCACCATCAGTGCAGTTCCTTGAAGAGACTGCATCCTTTCTACAAGCAGAGTTGCAGTGGGGTTTTGTGTTTCAGTTTGGAGGAAAGATCTCTGGTGAAAGGGACCCTTCCCTTCACTATGGTGATCCATGGATTGGCCAACCAATCCATGTTAATTTCAGATATGATCTTATTTGTATCATATGCTTCAGAAATTTCTGAAGGTTACGACATATTTGTGGCTTAGATCTCACATCTATTCATTGATATCCATCTTTTGCTGAGATCCCCAAGGGGAGTGTAAAGAAGAGCCTCTTTGGCATATAGATATGTAATAGATCTATATTTTTATGTAAGGATATGACCTAGATCTGAAATATAATAAAACACTGCTTCATCCATTTGAAAATTACGCTTTCAAGTTCTTCAGTCTTCATACATGGTGCAACACCTCTATTTTGAGGGTTTATTCATGTTAAACCTCTGTTTTTCTCTTGTATATTGTTTGATCCATATCATTGACCCAATTTAATGATTTTTATACCCTATTACAGCTAACACCTTCATAAAATCACACTGTTTGTGCTTCAGTAATTTCTGCATACTCTAGGTCATGGGAAATCAACATTTTTAAGCCATTTCGGGAGTGGGGGAACTGTTTAAATTAGATAGAGTGATTTTTTAAAGCTTAAATTTGGTATGGGAGTCACTAATGACCTAAGATAACAGATAAAACCGTCACTTTCCTCTATTTATACGCATATTTCTGAAAATAACCATTTTAGGGCTTAAATCACTACTTTTCCCCACTTTGGGTTGAAGGGATAGATAAATTTCCTTTCTGCTGTGTATATTAATGTTAGTAGAGGGTTTATTAACACCTCCCATGTGTTATTATCCTACTACTACTCCAATACAATGTTTTTATATTGTTGAAGTCCCTCATTGGGCATTTAACAAACCATACTAGGTGTGGGAGGCTTGTTTGCCTCACCTAGTTTGTTTTGTTTCTGATATCCTCTTGGAATTGGGTCTTAGATTACCAGATCTAAGAAAAACAAGGGCTGATATTGGTTTCTTAATCACACATCCCTGAAAAGTGCGTTTTTCAAGCCTATTTTGCTGAGCAGTCCCTTTTGGGATTTTACATTTTCATCATTCAGCCCTAGCAGAAAAGGTGGGCTGAGATTTTGTCCTAACCATTGGATATTTTTGGCCTGCATGGCCCTCTTGTATAATGTTTCCCTTTCCAATGCATCCCTCAGTCTTTCTGGATTATGGTACT
>CM076584.1:1428651312-1428749689 GCA_034641835.2 Pinus albicaulis
AGTACTTAATTCAGATTTTCCACGACAGAATTTGCAGTCAGAGATTCACCTGCGTGGAATAAAATAATCCATGAAAGCCCCTTTCTAATCCATGGAAGCCCCTTTCTTTCTTTAGTGCACTACCCCTGATCCTACCCTAGAAAAACATTATACCAGACCCAGGACTCCGAGATGGAGAGCATCTGTATGCCCCACTTCAACCTTTATCTGTCGGTGCATGAGTGTTCAACGGCCTAGTGGGGAAAACAAAATCTCCCTACAGCCAAAAGTTAGTAGGCACAATCCTAGTCAAATCTAATAATGGCAATCGAAAAAGATATCTTATTATCGTATATTTTATTATACAGTTATTGTTATAAATTAACAAAAATCTATTATCATAAATATTTTGTTCATAGTTTTTCTTTTTGGTAACTCATACCCTCATCTTCTTACTCATCTTGAAGTGAGATTATATTGATATTTCTCTTGTCTTGGAAATTTCCTGTATTCAAGGAACTAAATCTCTGTCCATGAGATCTGGAAAATTCAGTCCACAAATATAGATTGATATTGTAGTCTACTCGTTTGTAGCTCCCATTGCAGCCATGGAAGAGCATCAAGAAATGGATTCAGCTCCCTCTGCAAGTTTAGATCAAGACGATGTAGTTGGAAACCAACAACAAAGAAGTTCGGGGAGTAAACAAGAAGACCTTCTTTTCCTGCAAGGTCGTCCTAGAATGTCACTTAAGTTTTATTACTCCATTGTTCCGCTCAAAAAATATGGATGCGTGTCCACAATCAAAGGTCATGAGGGTTGCATATATTCCATTTCATTTGCGAAATAACGTAATTTGATATATAGAGGATCTACTGGTAAGGGCCTTTGAGTATGTGAACTATGTGATCGTTCCTGAGAATTCATAGAACACTGCAGAATAAGTTGTGAAGGTTGAGCAGTTAAATCTGTTATAGTTGTCCAAGATAAAATATTCGGTGCCCACCACGATCACAGGACTAGACTATAGAAATAGATATATCGATGTTCGCATTAGATTGGGTGGGCTTGGTTCTCTGGGTTTGTAAAACGTCTTTCAATTACCGTACGATTTCTCTGAAATTGAGTGTGGTGAAACTTTATTGAAGTGGTTCAGAGCTTTTTGTTGTGAAGTTTAAATTGCCATTTTTGTACCAAAATGCTACAGTACCTGCATGTAATCCTAATATCTCAGAAACTAGTTGTAGCTACCGCCTCAGGTATTATGTAAATATGTTAGATCATGTGCGGTCTTGTGGACGAAATTTGCAGCATGAAAACGCAAAAAAATGTAAGCAGGCGTAAGTAAGGGCGGCAGGTGTGAATGAAGATGGAAGATCGTGTTCAAAAAAAAATTTCAAACAGTTAATTGAAATTCGAAGGTAATGCCCATGGCTTCTCTTAAAAATACGGACGTTATATTTTAATTCGGAGTTTTTGGCATTTTTTTTTGGTTTGGAATTGGGTGAAAAAAATGTTATATTTTAATGAGGAGTTTTTTATATTTTTTGGTTTGGAATTGGGTGAAAAAAATTGTGGTTAGATTTTGATTTGTGTTCTTTAAATTGATTTTTTTTATTATATATATAAATTCAATATATTAAAAAAACATGGCAAAATTGACATATCAAACTTTCCATTTCAATAAATCTAAACAAATTATAAAATATTTGAATTCTACAAAATTAACCTATCAAATTTATGATTTCAATAAATCTAAACAAATGATATAAAATAAAATAACTTGAAAAATAAATAATAAAACTTTTCAAAACAATCCCACTTAAAACAATTGAGTTTGTTTAAAGAATATGCGTGTCTTTTCCAAAAATGAAAATGAAAATATCACATGCAATTTTCTTAAAAAAAAATAACTTGAAAAATAAATAATAAAACTTTTCAAAACAATCCCACTTAAAACAATTGAGTTTGTTTAAAGAATATGCGTGCCTTTTCCAAAAATGAAATTTCACATGCAATTTTCTTAGCTACATATTTATGGGGTTTATTCCACGTCGACCGGAGGCAAAAAAAAGGTATATATCTCACTTAAAAATATTTTTGGTTATTTGTATATGTTTGAATGGGTGGTAGTGTTAGAAATTAAGATTAATAAACTAGCCCTATTTTTGTCTATTTGGGTCTAACTTTTCAACGCCCATATTAAATGTCACATCGTGCTTATATCTCTAATAATAACTCGTCCACGTTTGCATATATTTCCTTTTATAATTATTTCTATTTCTTTTTATGGTTATTTATTTTAAATTATAAAGAGTTTAAATTTACTTTCCATTTTATTTTATTTTTAAAGAGCATAAATGGTTATATTCCATGGTTATAGGAATATAGATAAAGGAGTTGAACTGTTAAATCTCCTATATTAATCATACACTAATTTAATGTTTAGTGTTTAACCATAATTTAAAAATATTTTTTCAATATTATTATCATAATAAATATTTAAACAAATAAATATTATTTTTGGAATTTTTATTTTTTATTCTAATCATACAAAAATTTCAATATTTTTATTTTTTATTTATATTTAAAAATTAAAAATTTATTAATTTATATTATTTAGATATTAACATAATATATTTTTTCCATAATATTAAATATATCCCATATTTCACATTTATATAATTATAAAAGACTTGAGTTTGTCACCCAAAAAAAAAAATAACACCAAAAATACTAAAGATATATTTCCCTTCAAATTTTTTCCACATAATTAAAAATAAAATAAAACTATTTAAAACATACTTATTACAAACTTTACAAAATGGTCTGACAAATACTTAATTAAGATCAACGAGCCCTAAATCCAATAGTAACTATGTTAAAATTCAATGTTTTACTTCTATGTTGGAACTTTGGCAAGGTAATTAATATTGAAAAGGTGAAAATACTGCTTAGATACAAAACAATTCCTTTATCGAACACATCACCACACGTGAACTTATCCCTACATCCAATTTCAAGCCTAATTTTTTTCCAGAAACAAGAACTCAACATGAAAATCTCGTGGCCAAACTTTGAGGGAAAAAAACAACCCTTCATGGATATGGAATCATCGAAATCCCAGCAGGCGGCTGCATTGAATCAAACTCGAAGGCCCTGCCTTGAATTCCTTCTATATAATGCTAATAGGAAAACCATAAATCCTGCATCACGAAATTGTGGAGGCTAACGATAATTTATTATCAGCATATTCATGTTTGCCTAATGTAACACCCACATATATATATATATATATATATATACTCACGATAATATTTACCACTATACTGCGAACTTTCCCCAAATTGAGAATTACATAAAAGAATCTGAGATGCTAAACAAATTCACAATATTATTTTATGGTTTAAACAACTAAATTTTATCTAACTCTACTCTTTTTCTTTCTTTTTTTTTTTTTCTAAATTGGACTAATTCTATTAAGCGTAAATATGGTACATCATGGTGATACAATCAAGAGAAACAAGAAACCGGCCAGCCAGAAATGATAAACTATCAACCTTGGTCCCGGTGAGTGAAGAAGAGAAAAGCAAGGAACAACAGCAAAAGACTAGAAGACAGCAAAAAACTGACTTCTATCCAGAATGGGAGGAGGCCTCCAGACGAAGTTTTTTCCCTTTGTTTTTGTTGACTTTAACCCAACCATCCTGGTGGGTGTGTGCAAGGATGATTTGAAGAATGGAGTTCTCCAAATGTGGGAGCTCCTTATCTGAATCCGAGGAGGCGGATTCATGAATGCGTTTTTGTGTGACTGTAGAATCGAGAGGATGCTCAGGAGCATCAGTGGAAAAGTTCATCGTCAAAGGAGCATGTACCGTTTTTGCGTCAATCCCTTCATCTTATGAACTCAAGGATTCATAGTCTACAGCAAGCGGCCGGTTACAAGGAGTCCATCTTTTGGATTTGGATTTTGTATTGTTATCCTTTTTCTTATTTGCAGGGAATGTAGGGCAAGAGTTCTGCAGATGCCCCGTTTGAAGACAATGGCGGCAACAGAATGTCGTGTTCTCATAATCTAGGAACTGAGTCCATAAAAAGTCACCAACCTTGATGATGATTTGGTTGGGCAATCTTTTTCTGATGTCTAGTACCGTACATATTCTGGCGTATGTGTAGAGACCGTGAGTTTCCCTCCCATAATCTGCCTTTACAAAGCGGCCCAGGGCATTGCCTATGCTTCTATAGAATGCCAGATGCCAAAGATGAACTGGTAGGTTGGGAAGCCTGACCCAGACAGGTGTCCTAGTGATGATAGCTGTAGCAGGGTTGAAATCTGGGAACCAAGGAATTAAGAAGAGCCCTGCAGTTCCCAAAAACCAGGGTCCTTCCTCTAAGGCCAGTTCATAATGCTTGGAGTGATCGAATAGAACAATGAATAATCCTTTTGAACAGAAGCTGACCTTGCACTTGCTAGTCCAGTTAGCATGGATCCAATCATATGGTTCTTTCGTACGCGGACAAAGTCCATTAAATCTGCAAATGATGGCTTTTTCTGCAAATTTTTGAAGATCTTCTGCGAGATCTGGATGAGAAATCTCAATAGAGGGAACATCATCCAACTTGTCAACCAGAAAAGGTTGGGGCTTGGGTGCTTCAAGGGATTTGGGATTCTGAGAATGAACGACATCTTTGAATGAGAAAGTTGGGGCAGAAGATGACTGCCCAGATTTGCCGCCCCTCAAACGAAGGGAGAACACAATAGAATCATTTTTGTTGATGCCGTAAATTGAGAGGGGAAGAAGATCCTCAAGTCTCGAAGGTATCCTAGTCCACCGTTCCAGAAGTAGCTTCAGATTCTGCACCAGATCTAAAGAACATACCCATTGTAATAAGGTTTTTCCTGAGAGTAGCAAAATTTGGATCTGAAATGAAACAAGGTAAAATTTTAGCTCAAGATCTGCTGGACCGCAGTAGGGCGGTAGAAGAGTCGGAGCCTCCAACGAAATTGCTTCAGCGTTGGTGCCTCGCAGAAGCCCATCATTGGTGTGATTCCCATGTTCCTTCGCAAGGCAACGCGAGATCAAAGGGACCCCAAGCCAGTCCTCCTTGGCAGAGGCAGCGACATCCTGGAGAGGAGACCTACTGCCAAAATGGTGATGAAAGAGAGAGGCCGCAATGAACTGTGGCAATGTAGATCGCAGAGAATTCTGGAATTTCCATGTAGTCTGCGACGACAGCTTGGCTGAATAGGGTCGAAGCGAAGGCCATGATGGCATCAGTGGCTAGGTGTTGCCATTGTCGATTTTGAGGTAAATCGTCTGTGAGAAGCCACTCCGCATGGGGGAAAGCCCAGTCACAGGACCTTACTCTGCCCCTAACAGAGGGTGTAAGGCAGTGACTTTGCCGCCTTCGAAACTGAAGCAAAAGGGGTTTGCCTTCATCCAAAAAATCCTGCCAAAAGCATCCTCCATGATCGTCCACTGGGGAAGAGTCCAAACCAGGAAAAGACTGCATAGATGAGCAAAAGGTGAGAGAAGAGTTGTGCGGCCCCTCTACCCTTTCCTCCACCACGCAAGACTCCAGAGCACCGCCCTGCAATGGGTCTTCGACCATCTTCAGTAGCACTTTTCATCCTTTTCTTGCTGGTGAAGGCTGAGAACTCTCCCCTAGAGCCTCCTCGAGCCTGTCAGCAACAACAAACCCCTGGAACCCTAATCCAAAGAAAATAACGCCGCAACACAGAGCCATTTTTTCCCTTTCGTCTATCTAACTCTACTTCGTAAGTATGCTCACTTTAAATTATTTACTTCACATATTAACCTTGGGAAAAGGAAAAGGAATTTGGGCTTATATCTTGTGACAACTATACAATGGCTTTGCTTTACTCTTCCCTTTACCATAGAATTATTTTTTTATTATATACATATATACATCTACCTCTGAAGCCTTGCTATAATCTTTGCAATTTATGTTAATATTTTTGTGTTATGTGAACTCTTGATGTTAATATGAAACTATGGGTTATATGATATTCATTTCTCGAAGCTTCTCAATGATCACTTGGCCAGTTGTGCAATGGAAATTTGGGTGTGTTCCCACTGTCGATCTCCTTCTTGAACGAATAGTTATGATGCATGGGGAGACGGTTAGGGTACTATCCCCACCAAAACCCTTGTTGGAGTTTTATTTTTCCACTGCTCTGGAATCAAAATCACTCTACAAAAAACTCATCAACTCGCTCACCTGCGTAGGTTTTCACCATGCCCAAAGCCGTTGGTTCTTCCGTTATTTCTAGGTAATGCCTACCCTATGCTACAGCTGTAGGTAATAGCTACGGTTATATGTGTAATACTCTCTAAACACCCTGTATGTATTTTTGTGAGGTTTCGACTCGTCTTTGCGGTTTAATGTGGCAATGGAGAACCACTACAAGTAAATAGGTTTTCATGGTCAATTCTTACCTACATTCGATTGTGATTTTGTTTTGAAACCATGAAAGGATCCATTCTTTTCAAAGGTTTATTCTTTGCATAGAGGCTTTGCCAAGCTTCCACAGGTGAGCCTTCTAGAGCTACAACTCATATCAAATGATTATTGAGTTCTTCCAACTTATTTTTAGTATTGGATTAGTTTAATTTTCTCTTCTTCATTGTTAACTATTAATAGGAACACGTATCTCCTTTCCCTGCCTGGTGGTTTTAATTTCTCATTCCCAAAGAAGGGTTTTGACGTTGGCTCAATTTATGAGGGATTCACAGAAGCTTGCTAATTTCTTTGGAAACGATAAATGTCTAAAGTATGGTATACTCTAGTTCTCTGTCTCGGGTTTAGCTATAATTTCCATGGCTAAATTTCCTATTCTACTTCAAGTTTTATTACCCACTAGACCGATAGAGAAATTACCATTTTTTTCCTATTTTCGGTCACACGGAATGGAAATGAGCTAGAGTTCCATTGCACTTATTAATACCTTTGTAAATGGTTGGGGATTTCTAGGGTTAAGGCCTCTATAATTTATCGATGGTTTCTACAGTTAAATATTGTATATGGTTTAATTTAAGAGGATGATTTTAAACTTCTTTTCCTAAGAGGCCGAGCCTAATTGGTCGATGATGCTATTACATAGGTGTTCGAGTTTATACTTACATTTTCTTGGCTTACAATTTACATGAAGGAAGCATATTATTTCTTGTTTTTGGTCTGAATGGAAATAATTTACAGATGTAGGCTTTGATCAAAGGATGATATTTCTTGCTAGTCTCTTCAAATCTCTGTTTCATATTAGGGTTTCTTTACTGTATTTTCACAGTTATAACTTTGTTGGGTTATAGATATATTTCAGAAAGAAATTTCCATGAGTTTCATGTTATTATATTGAATTTGAGCTCTATCTTGTTCAATTTGTTACATTTAATTGTTCTGCACCCTATAAATATTATGGGTTATGTTAGTTTTAGATCGTGATGCTCATTTTAGTCCTTAACATAGATGTTTTGATTATTTAATGTTTTTTTAATTTTAATTTATTCGTTCCTCAAGGATTATTCTAATATTGTTATTAAGATTTCACCCATTGTGCCTAGTCGATTTACACTTCCCTTTCAGTTCCTTGTATCCTCTAGGTTTCCTCTTTTCAAAGGACTGTTTGGTTCTCGAGTCTCCTATGGAGTCGGACTAACCGGTGAAAGGAGTAGCGCCCACCAGTTAGAGGGTTTTCCCTTGTATCACCTAGAATGTATGGCCTTAACCATTTTTTCACTTGAAAAATTTCTTAATTCTATTGTGAATCTCATTAGCAGTTTTCTTTCAGGAACTACTAAAATAATTCACAAAAAAAATTACTTTTCCATCATGGAAAAATACTCTATCATACATCATAAAGAAACTTACGTATATGTTATTAGATAGCCCAGAAAAATAAACAGGAAGAACACTTGCACCCTTCCAACGAGATCAAAAATCATGTTTGAGCCCCCCCCCCTTGCCCTCTCGATCTTATATTACTAGAGAAATTTTCAATTTGAATCAAATTGCAGACTTCATTACTCTTCTCTGAGTCCAGTCAAAGTGTATTTATATGGAGTACTCCACTGGGTCCAAATCAGCTCAAGAGATTTTCTCCACCTGCAACACTTAGTTGCACCTTCGTGGTTTGATATTTTGTATTATTTCTTTTCTGAGATTTGTTTGGAATATGGTATAAAACTTCTTCAGTTCCTCTAAGATCCTTTTATTCCAAAGGAACAAAAACTAAGAATCATAACCACTAAACTGTCTAGTGTTTAGAAAACCTTGTTTAGGGTTCCCTGCTTGAATTTTCTAGTCATATATAAAACACTCTCACATGAGAATTTCACATATTCATTGATATAATATATCCATAAATAATTAAACAGATCTTTTCCTTTTAATCCTAATAGGCTCCTTTATAAGCCCAAGTGTTAAAAGTCTCATAATCAAAGTAATTTTTCCAAGATATACTTAACTAAATATCTACGAAATACTTTATGAGTCGGGGTGCGACATATTCCCTCCCTTGTTTGAAACACCGTCCTCAATTTTTACTGTTCACAAAAAATATTAGGATATATTTGTTGCATTAACTCTTGATCCTCCCAAGTGGCCTTTTCCAAGCCAAAGTGCTTCGACTACACCTGAACTTGGGTGATAACTCACCTTTTCATAATTGTTTCTCTCCATTCTGGAATACGTAGGGGTTTGGCCAAAAACTCACCGTCTGTTTCAGCCTGAATTACATAGGATACCATGTCGGTTTCCTTAAGTCATTATTTTAAGTCAATCATTCATCATAATATTATCTTATATACCTTTACATGTTTCCAATTTATGATGTGTCTGGAATCACATATGTATTTCTTAAGAAGGGAGACATGAAACACGTTATAGACATGGGCATGGCTTTGTAAGGTAAGCCTATATGATTTTGATCCTATTATTTCCAAAATTTGGAATGACCCACAATATCGAGGTGCTAGTTTTGTACACGCAACCCACATGAGGGTACTCCTCTTGGGTTTTACCCTTGCGTACACATGATTTACCACTTGAAATCACTTGTGGGTCTTTTTCTTGTATACGTAAGATTTATTTCTATCTTGTGCGACTTTCACATTTTTCCCTACCTTGTTTATTGCTTGTTCCATTTCTGTAAGAAGATCGGCCCCAAAATTAACTTCTCCTCTGGATTACTCAAATTTTTAGGATTTCAACATATTTTCCCATATAAAAATTTGAAAGGACTCATTTTGATTGACTCATGATAACTATTGTTGTAAGAGAACTGCACTAAATTAATATACTCTTCCCATTTTGTTGGGTTTTGCATCACATACATGCCAAGAATATCTTCTAGTACTTGGTTAAATCGCTCGGTATGCCCATCATTTTGCGGGTGGTATTTTGTGCTGAATTGGATCTGAGTACATAATCCATTAAAGAGAGCCTTCCAAAATTCAGATGTAACTTTCACATTCCTATCAAAAATTATTACCCTCAATATTCCATGCAATCGAAATATTTCCTTCCTGAATATGTCTGCAAATTGAACAGTTTGAAATGTATACTTAACATGAATAAAATTATCCACCTTGCTCAATTTTTCCACTTGATCATAATTGAGTGATTTTTCTTCTTGGACCTCGGAAAAATTGTTATACAATAATTTTTAATGGTGTCCCACTTCAATTCAAGTACATGTAAGGGATGAAGTAGTGTGGTTGGGTTTTGGTACCTCACTTTTACTTGTTGGAATTCTAGGAACTTATCTAGGTACTCAATGATATACCTCCTCATACCTTGACAAAAATAATTATTTTTAATTTCAGAGAATAATTTTGGATATCCTAGACGTGCGACATATGGGTTGCGATGAAATTCATCTAATAGAAATTGTTTAACTTCCTTCTAATTAGGGACATATAATATTCCTTTAAAATTTAATAAATTATGGTCATTTGTGTCATAATCATACTATTGTCCTGTGTTTTTCGTTAGTTTACCTTTCTTCCACAAAAATTGATACTCATCGTCTCGGAGGGCAGCTTCCTCGATTTCGTTAGAATAGTCAACCTCTACTCGTTGTAAGCAATTTCATATGGATGGTGTAGTTTCCTAATAATTGTGTTGGTTACCCAATTCTATTCCTTCCATTTTAGGTTGTTGATATCAAAATCTAACTCACTCAAGAACGCAATCCACCTAGATTTTCGAGAATTTAAGGTGGGTTTCTTAAAGAAGTTGGTCAAACTGCTATGGTCCATCATTATCAAAAATAGTTTTCCCAGTAAATAATGTTTCCAGACCATAAGGGCATGAATTATTGATGTTAACTCTAGATCGTGAGTAAGGTAACTTTGTTCATGTTACATTAGTTTGCAAGACTCATAGGTTATGAACCTCCCCTCTTGCATCAAGACTCCTTCAATGCTCTCTTGGAAAGCATTAGTACAATAAATTCTTTGTTGAGTCTGCGATTTTTAGCATGGGGGTAGTGGTTAACAAATGCTTCATCCTTTAAAAACTACATTGACATTATTTTGTTCATTTCAACATATTCCCCTTCTTCTGCAAGGAGGTGATAGGGTAGGAAATTTTATAAAATCCCTTAATAAAGCGATGGTAATATCTCGCCAAACCCATAAAATATCTAATATCTGCCACATTTTTAGGAACAATCCATCTCATAATAGTTCTAATCTTTTCAAGATCCACTGTTAAACCATTAGAGGAAATAACATGCCCCAAATACTAAATCTTCTCCTTAAAAAATTCACATTTACTGAATTTGGCATGAAGCTGATTTTCTTTGAGTGTTTGCAATACTATCTAGAGATGTTGCTTATGCTCCTCCATATTTCTGGAATAAATCAGAATGTCATCAATAAATATTAGGATAAACTTATCCAAATAAAGGTGGAAAATTACATTCATCAAGATCATAAATGTGGTTGGGGCGTTAGTGAAACCAAAAGGTAAAACAACAAATTCATAATGAACATAACGAGTTCAAAATGTCGTCTTATGAATACTAGTGAACCCTGGTATTGCACCAAGAGTGCTGCAACTCTGAGGGGTTGCTCTACTTTACTTTATCAACCTGGGGTTCGTACAAACTTGGAGGTGATAGTGATATATACACAACAGGTGAATTTTTCTCATGTCATCCTCTTCTTCTTTACGAAAGGGTGCTATTTCTCAAACTATGATAAGAACTGGAAAGTAAATTACTGGAAGGAAATTACAAAAATGAAACTAATCTTAAATTGCAGAAAGGAAATGATGGAAATGAAACTAATCTAATTTGGAGAAAGGAAATGATGGAAATGAAACTAATTTAACTTGCAAAAAGGAAATGATGGAAATGAAACTAATTTAACTTGCAGAAAGGAAATGACATAAATGAAATTAGTTTAATTTATAGAAAGGAAATGGTAGAAATGAAACTAATTTAAATTGCACTTAACTTGGCCAATTGGCTAAACACACCATGCTCTATCTATCACACTCCTATATGTGCAACTATTCATGACCTAATTCTAATTTGAAGAGGTGTTTCTTGCATTTTGGAGAAGAAAGGGGTAAAGGTGTTAATGGAGGATTTAACCACATGAAACAAGGCTTATGGGAATGAAAAAAATGAGTTTCAAACTTTATTGAAACTTTTAATATCGAAAAAATTATTTGGAGAGGGAGGCTTTTAAAAGTGCGATGGCGGAGTTGTAAAATGGGTGTGGAAATGCGATATGTGATATGCGATGGGGAGACAAACTGTGGTGCGATTTGCGATAGGGATGACATGGTGGAGTGCTACTATAATGTCGCAATCGGTAGTTAGGAGAGGTAAGTGTTAGCGAATTATGAGAGAAATGTGCAAAGTTAAAAATGCGATAATGTCGAATTTGTGAAATGTGATATGCGCTAGGGATGACGTGGGAGAGTGCTACAGTAATGTCACAATCGATGGTTTGAAGCAGTAAGTGTTAATGAAGTAGTACCGAAATGGGCGAAGTGCGAAATGCAATAATGTCAAATTTGTGAGATGCGAGATGCGATAGGGATGACGTGGTAGAGTGCTATAGTAATGTCACAATCGAAAGTTGGGAGCGCTAAGTGTTAATGAAGCAGGACTGAAATGTGCGAAGTGCGAAATGCGATAATGCCAAATTTGTGAAATGCGAGATGCGATAAGCGGGAAAGTCGAGGACAAAAGGCGGAGGTCCAACATCGATAGTTTTCAAGAAGTTTGTGTTAAAAAGGTGTGGTGGACGTGACTGATGAAAGAAAAGGTATAAGGCGGTTGGATATTTTAAGTGTTTTTGGGAATAAAAGGTGGGTGCAGTAGTTAGAATAAGTGGAAAATAGGAGGTAATGGAGGGTGTAATAGCAGTGCTCAGGTTGTGAAGACAGAGATGGAAAATGAAGTGGGGAGGTACCAGGGAGTTGCTCTGGGCATTTTAACACTAATTCCTGCAATCAACCCTACTAACTCATGCATAAAGAAACAAAAGAATGTGTGAAAATAAAGTACAATAGGAAGGTTGGAAATGGTAATGCAACTTTACTCTAATATCATAAACAATGAACAAAAATCAATTTTTGGGTCTGTGGGAAGGTTCACCCTGCTCGAGCTCTATTGAAGAGATTAAAAGGGAGGTCTTGATCCACAATTTTTAGATTTTTCTCCTCTATTCTATTACTCATAAGCAAATGAAACCCACAAAAACACACTGAAAGAAAAAACTAAGAAGTGATGAAACTATTAGAAGAAGAACTAACTAAGTGGTAGAAAGAAAAGAACAAGTACAATAAAGAGGCTGAGGAACATGGATTGGGCCCTAACCCACACACCTAGCTCTCTGAAACTTAAATCAGTAAAATGAAATCAGTCTGCTCATTTCATAAAAGAATAGTGTCATACATTTCTCAAGGTTTAATGATTGAGTACAATAATCAAAATCTCAATACCTTCGAGAAAAGTTCCCAATAACGTCCAATCCCTCCTAGCTCTAGCTCTTCTCTATTCATTCTACAAGGTAGATACCAACAAATCCCTTGAAAATATTGATTGAGTCCACTTGACTCGAAGTAAATATAGATTCAGTGCACTTTGGTCTTTGAGTTGCTTGGTTGCCTTTGGAATTCAAATTGTTGGAGAGAATCCTTGAGGATCCTTTGGCTGTCTTCGAGAGTTAAGGAGGGTGGACAACCCTCCCATAATTTCTCCTTTTTTTCTCCTCCAAGCCTTTATGATAAAATCCTCATAGAAATTCTAATTACTCATGATTTTCTACACTCAACCTCATTTCAGGCACTCAGAGTATGTTATCCTTAATCACCACCTATACTAGCATCATAAAACAAAATAATAATAAAAATGCAAGAAAAATATATTTAAGGAGGGAAAAAGGTGACCATTAACTGCTCCAAATATGTCTAATGATGGATCTCATCATCACCCCCTACTGAATTATTTCTCATCCTTTGAGAAACTAATTCTCCTCCTGTATTTCTTCAAGGTTTCGACAACCCCCCTGATTTCCCAAGGAAGAAGTGTGGGAGTTCCCTCAAGGGAGTAAAATCCATTATTATTTTCTAAATTATCCCATTCTCTATCTTGTGCATATGTGTCCCTTTCATCATTCCACCCCATCAACAAAGGTGGACTAAGCTTGAGACCAATCCATTAGATCTTCTTGGCCTACATGGCCCTCTTGTATAATGGTGCCCTTTCCAAGGCACCCCTCAGTATTTCTGGAGTATGGTACTCCCTATTCTTGAGGCTATGAGGGAGCCTGTTCCATCTCCTATGGTTGGTCGTAATGCACCCATATTCTATCTTCCTAGAAGCATCATCAAAGTGGCATATTACCTATGTTTGAGTTTGGAGGTAGCTTTCAACTAGTGCAGGATCCCTTTCAATCTCTCAATGGTTAAGGATGACTCCTCTTGGGCTGAAAAATTCTGGTTTAATATGTAAGGTTTCTTTATTTCTTCTTCTCATGACCCTCCACATATCTTTTTCTCTAGTGTCCTCATTCGTCATCCAAGATACTAGAGCCATCAACTGCATATCCCCCATTATTCATCCAAGATACTAGAGCCATTATCTACTTAGCCCCATTGTGTAATTGGGGTCCCAAGTATCCAAATTTGTCAGTAAAATGTTATGCACATAAAACTCTGCCATTTTTACCTGATCAGCTATGTTAGCTTGCTTGTAGAAATCCATGAATTAGGCTACAATATTGGAAAGGTAGGGATCCATGGGAGGCTAAAGTTTGATTTGAAATAGGAGCCATTGATCCTTGAGGTACACAATATATGAGTCAGAAGGGAATCTGTGCTGAAGGGCTTTTATGCATAAGTCTGCCATGGTGGCTACTTGCTGCAATTGCTCCTTCAGTGCTACATTATTTGCCTGTGCCTTCTGCAGATGCTCCTTCAGAACTATTTTTTCGATTCTTTCCTCCTCCCTTGCTGATTAATCAATGATACTTAGGCTCATGGGAGGAATTTCTGGCTCTCTCTGACTTATCCTTTGACTCTTGTCATCTCTGAAATACATAAAGGTTTTCCTTTTTCACTTTGTGCTTAGAGGAGCTAAGGTGGAAACTACCTCTTTGTCTTGAGGGGATGTGGTGCTATGTTGTGAGTCTGCTTCTTGCTCACTTTATACTACCTTTATGACTTCTGTCTCTATTTCCATTTCTTCCTTTTCTCCTTAGCCCTCTATCTCTTCCTATTATTCTTCTTGTTCATCTTCTCGCTCTTCTTCTCCTTCTTCTCTTTCTTCTCTAAGTATAGGAGAAAAGATTCCCTTGGTCCCTTGCTACTGTGTCTGATATGCAATATACTTCGGAAGCTAGCTTGACTTCTGGTGATGTCGTTATGCTGCTGCTACTGCATTCTATTCAAATAAGCAGCCCACTCGGTACTGTTGTGCTGCGGGCTCCCTTTGGTCTCTTTCCCTAAAAAATTATCAACTCACTGGGTTGGATGATATGAGATCTCTTTTTATTAGATTGCACAGCTAATTTTGGAGTGCTTATGTAACTCGGCTCAGCTCTAGTTTCTATTGTAGAAAATTGGACCCTCTTCTTGTTAGCTGGCTGATACTGCCTGTCTCCTCCCCTTGTTCTTTTCTACTGCACTTGATTTAATTTTTTTCTTTTTCATGCCCAAGTGGCGTGACTTTGTAGTTCTCCCTAGTCATACTTCATGATGGTGGCCAAGCTAGCTAGCCACCTTTCTGCCCCTTAAACTCTAAGTCTACAAATTTAATTATTTCTGACTATTATGGATGCATATAAAGGGTTGAGAAGCTATACTTGAGTTTACCTGTTGTTGTCAAGACGTTTGTAGGAGATGAAATTTGGAGACAAGCCTCTTATATGCTGTGTTCTTCGTTATTTTTCTGTTTTCTGAGTGAGAAGTTTGCTGAATGAGAGACTCTCTAAGTGAGATGATGATATTTCTTGCTGTTTCTTCCTATTGTAGATGCTGCGTGGGGGTGCTCCAGATGCCATGGGTGGCACTCTTGTCTTTCCTGGGGTATTCTTTATCAGCTCCTCTCTTTTTTTTTTCTTGTTGTTCATGAACATATTTTTGCGCTCTAGGAATTCCCTGATGTATGTAGTAGTCTGTCTTTTTCTTTCCTTGCTACATTGTGCTTAGGAATGGAGGAATTTGGTGTATGGAAGTGATGGAGGAAGTTATGAAAATTAATGGAGTGAATGATGGGATGGATGGTAAAATAGAAGAAGGGAAAAGAAGATGAATGATTCCTTGTGTTTCTAGAAACCACTAATAACCTACAAAACAACAAACACAAAAAACATAGAGTTGCATATGTATTTTTTTTGTTTTGTTTTTTTTTGAAAGAAAGTGGGCTGCCTCCATGGAGGTTTTCAACCCACAAACTTGCCTTGGGTGCCTCAGAGAGGTTTTCACCCATGGATCTTTATTCTCTTTTTTCTTTTCTTTTGTGAGAGTAAGTGAGCTGCCTCCATCGAGGTTTTCAACCCACAAGCTTGCCTTGGGTGCCTCAGAGAGGTTTTCACCCATGGATATTTATTTATTTATTTTTTCAAGAGGTTTGGGAAAATATGGAGTTTCCCATCACATACACCTCTCTGCTTATTGAATTTATGAACTCTGCCCTTGACAAAGGCTTCTTGTAAATTTTAAGTCTGTGACCATTGACAAGCAAGGGGATTCCTTCCTCATCTATGGTTCTGATTTTAACTGTGCCATTATCAAAACATATTTCCACTATGTAAGGTCCCAATGATCTTGTCATCATCTTTCCTTTGAAATATTTAAACCTTGAATCATACAACAACGCCCAATATCCTTCTTGGAAGGTATTTTATTTGATGTTCTTGTCATGCCAGACCTTCCTTTTCAGCTGAACTACCTCCGTGTGAAGAAGTGCTTGCATTCTGAACTCATCCAATCCATTTAGTTACATCAACCTCTCCTTTTTGGAATTTGATAGATCTAGATTTAATTCAGTTGCCATTCTTAAAGTATTGAATTCAAAATCAATTGAAAGTAGAGCCTTCTTACCATAGACTAGTTCATAAGGAGTGAATCCTGTTGTTCTCTTCTTTGTAGGCCCAAGTAGCTTTTACCAATCTGTCTGCCCAATATTTTCTACTGCTACTCACAACCTTGGTGATGATGCTCTCTAAATCTATGTTAGTTACTTCTACTTGGCCATTCGCGTGAGGGTGATAGGAAGTATAAGTTCTATGCTTAATCTTGTGCTTCCTCAAAATATTTTCAATGAGGTGAGAAGAGAATTGTGCTCCCTGATCAATGACTATTTCTCTGGGGTACCCAAACTTGTAAAACACATTCTCCCTTAGAAATTCTACTACTTTCTCCTTGGTTGCTACCTTCACTGCTTTTGTTTCAGCCCACTTTGTCAGGTAATATGTGAAGACTATGATATACTTCTTTTGTCTGGATGGTGGATCGATAGGTCCAAGAAAGTCCATGCCCCACTTTTCAAATGGATCAAGAGCCACCTGAGGGTGCAAAGTCATCTCATCCCTTTGCGTGGGTTTCCCCATCCTTTGGCACTGGTCACACCTGTTGGTGTATCTTTTGGAATCTTGGTGAAGGGTAGGCCAATAGTATCCTGCCTCCAAAACTTTGTAAGTAGTTATCTTTGCAGAAAAGTGGCCTCCACATGGGCTGTCATGACATTCATAGAGGATATCAAAAAATTCTTCCTCACTCACACATCTCCTTAGTATTTGATCAGGGCCTAGCTTGAAAAGGTTTCCCCTAATCCATGTGAAAGGGGCACTTTTTATGATGATTCTGCTCCTCTCCCTGAATGAAAAATTAGGAGGGAGTCTCCCAGCAACCAAGTAGGTGGCTATATCATAAAACCATGGTGAGAGTGATGATATAGAAAAGAGATGCTCATCTGGCAGCTGGTCATCCACCATTCCTTCTTCACTTGTAGGGAGAGCTAACCTGGACAAAAAATCTACAACAACATTCTCCTTTATAGGTTTATCAATAATAGTCAAATCGAATTGCTGCAAAAGTAACAACCATCTAATTATACTAGAATTAACATCCATTTTTTTCATTAAATGCTTGATGACTGCATGGTCAGTGTGAAAAAAGGTCTGATATCCAGTTACATAATGCCTGAATTTGTTCAAAGCATGGACAATGGCTAACATATCCTTCTAAGTAACAATATAATTCAGTTCAACGTTGGACAAGTTATTGCTGATGAAATAAATGGCATAAGGTATTTTTTCCTCTAATTTTCCTAATGCTTCCCCTACAGCTTTGTCAGATGCATCAGTGTGGATGTGGAAAGGAAGAGTCAAATTTTGACCTCAGAGGATGGGGGCAATAGTCAACTTTTCCTTAATGAGATCGAAAGCCTCTTGAAAAGGACCATATGAAATAAACTCATAATCTTTGGCCAATAACCGAAATAATAGCAAAGCCATCTTGCTGAAATATTTGATGAACCTTATATAGTAACCAAATAAGCTTAAGAAACTCTTGACATCTTTATGCTTTTGAGGAGCAGGTACCCTTTTTATGATAGTGATTTTGTTCTGGTCTACCTTTATTCCTGCTTGGGATATGGAGTGTCCTAATACAACCCTTGCCTTCTTCAAGAATTCACACTTTTCTCGGCTCAAGGAGAGATGTATCTCAATACACCTTCTTAGTACTTTACCCAAATTGGAGAGAGCTTCCTGGAATTCATCCCCATATGGTGTGAAATCATCCATGTATATTCCGACAGAGTCATGGAATAACTCAGAAAACATGCTTAGGACAACTCTTTGGAAGGTAGCTGGGGCATTGCACAACCCAAAGGGTAGGAATATATAAGAAAAGGTACCGTAAGGGTAGGTGAAAGTAGTCTTACCTTGGTCTTCAGGGCTGATCTGAATCTGATTGTACCCAATGAACCCATCTAAGAAGGAAAATAAATTCTTCCTCGCAAGGCCATCGAGGACTTGGTTTATAAAGGGCAAAGGGAAATGGTATTTCTTGGTGGATTTGTTAAGTTTTCGATAATCAACACAAATTCGCCACTTCCCATTCTTCTTTGGGACTAGGAAAAGAGGAGATACCCACTCATTTTTGGATATAGGATATATGAATCCTACATCCAATATTTTCTGCAGCTCTTCTTTGACTATGTCCTTCAGAGCCGGGTTCATCCTCCTTTGGGATTGTCTCATAGGCTTGCATCTTTATTTGATGTAAATATGATTTTTTCACACTGAAGGATGCACCCCTTTCATGTCCTTGTATTCCCAAGAAAATGTCAGAATATTTTTGTTCAAAATCTAGAATAGCTTCTTCTCTTCTTCATTCAATAGGTTTGGGTTGATTTTCAGAGATCTGGATGGGCCAAACTCAATAGCCTTGGTGGATTCATAGGTTGACTCAACTGAGTGCACTTCCATCCAAAGTTGGCTTTCAGACTCTTTGACTAAGTTTTCGAGAGGAATCTTAGTGGAGAACTGGTTTTGAATGGCATGGTTGATGAGTTAATCTTCATCAAGCTACCCCCCTCTAAGAATAACATCTATGGTACACATAGGGGCAGTGTTATATAACTCATATTCTTCATCCTCCAACCATATAGGGAGATCATGATTAATGGAAGTCTGGGTTGGAGGAGATAACACTATATGTTTAGACAAAGGCCAAATTTTGATAGTCATGTTTCTAGCCTGACAACTAATATAAGCATCTGTAGTGGCTAACCAAGGTCTCCCTAAGATGAGGGGATAACCATTAAACTTGGTTTTTGGTTGCAGGACCAAGAAATATGTAGAATACTCCCAAGAGTCAATGGTAACCATAACATCCTCAAAAATTCCTTCCAGAGTTACTATGGACCAATTTGCAAGTTGCAGAACTATTGTGGTTTTCCTCAAAGTCCCTTGGAGTTTAAGTTTCAACATAGTTTCCTTAGTCATGATATTGATGGAATCCCCTAGATCAATCAGAGTGTTGGGGACTATGACACCATCTATATGCGCATCAAAAACTAGACTACTAGGGTCCAAGTACTTTGGAAATATCACCTTCCCTAGCATTAGGTCAGACAATTGTCCTACCACATTGATGGAGGGGGTACCTATCTTCCTTCTCCTAGGTTTCTTGGAGAAATTTTCTTTGATGAGCCTATTTTATATAGGGACATCCTTAATTCCCTGGAGAAGTGGTATCTTTACACACAAATTTTCCAATTCTCCCAGGAGTTGAGTCTCCTCTAGGGTGGATCAAGTGCTCAGGAAAAGGAGGTTGTTGGATCTGAGTGTTACCTTCTTCCTTTTCCTCCTTAACCTCTACAGATGGATATGGAGGATGGTTGTCTCAGAGTACTCTTCCAATCCTGAGATTAACCTCTTGTATCTCCACATCATAAGCTGTATAGGATGTTTCTCCACTGGGAACCTGCTGTGCCTGTCTGTTGTTCAGGTTCGGATTGGGTTGTGCAGGTATAAGTAGCCTAGGTGGATAAACATGAGTAAGCTAAGGTTGAGGTTGGGGTGGAGGCATTAGAGCAGGTGGTTGATTGTGTTGAGGCCTCCAACCTTGGGATGGATTGTTCCACTGAGGTTGTTATGGAACATACTGCTAGAATGGTTGGTCTATTGGCTGATGATGATATGAAGGGTTGTAAGGCCAAATAGGAGGTGTAGACCAGGATGAAGGAGTGGGGGTGTACCAAGGTTGCATGGGTGCACTCAGATTGTTGTGATAGTAAGAGTAAGGTGCACCTTGCATACCTTGTTGACATGACCGAGGGCCTTGAGGCCTTATTTGGTTAATGAAACATAGTTGCTCTAGAATTTCTTCCCTACCTTGATATAAAACTTTAAGTCTAGGTAAGGAGGGACACATTTCTATGGCATGATTCTCCTCATAGATTAAGAAAACCTCTATGAAATTCAGTGGACATTCATTTCTTGGGTGCTTCTTGGTACATCTAGGACAAAATATGGCCAGGGCTCTCTCTCTTTCCTCTTTTGACCTACATTGTGTCCATTTACAAAGCAAATGTGTGCAACATGTCACTTTTGAAGTCCTATAACATGTTTCAAATCTCATGTTTTATGAAGGTGGAAGAGGAAGGGGTATTGGATGTGGTTTGGCTAGCTCTTTTTGTCTTCCTAAATTCCCTAGAATGGTTCTGGAAGATATCTCCTCTTGATAGCATATTCAAGGTATCTATCATCTCTTCACTGACCCCTCGAAGAAGTACAATTTTAAGTGATGCAGGATCAAGATTACAGTTGGCTCTCTTATATTTTAATTGAAACCTCTCTTCATAGTCTTCTAGGGATTCATTAGGTCCTAGAGTCATCCTAAATATTTCATACTTAGTTTCCTTGGACCTACCGTAGTCTCTGTATTTGTTGTTGAAGGTCTCTTCCATCTGTGCCCAGGTAGTGATGCTGTCTCCATGAATACCCATGAAATAGCGCAAGGCTACATCCTTAAGGGTGGATGGGAATAGGTTCAATTTATGATCATCAGAGGTGTAGCCATAAGTACTACAAACAACAAAAAAATTTAGACATAAATGTGTCAGGGTCCTCAGAGGTAAGTCCATGAAAGTGTGGAAGAGCTGAGGGGCTAATGTTTTTCATCTTAGTTTCCCCATCTGCCTCTCTTATAGGAAAGGCTCTCTAGATCCCAGCCATGGTTAAGATAGGTGAAGAAGGTCCCTTAGTTGAAACAATTTCTTGTTCTTATTCCCCAATATGATCCTCAAAATATTCATAACGCTCCCCTATAGGGCATTCAATCTCACTGCCACTGAAGAAGAGTGAAGGGTAGCTAGGAGGTGATGTGGGGGTTTTAGGTAAGATTTGTCTTTGAGTATTCCTACTCCTACGAGGCATGAAACTCAGATGTTTTTGTATTTTTTCAATATTTTTTAAATGACATGAAAATAAAGGAAAGCATAAGAGAATTCTAAAACAAAATCAAAACATCTACTAGACACCTCCTTGACAACGATGCCAAAAAGTGGTGAGACCTAGTATTGCACCAAGAGTTCTACAACTCTCGGGGTTCATACAAACTTGGAGGTGACAGTGCTATATATGCAACAGATGCATTTTTCTTAGGTCATCCTCTTCTGCTTTATGAAAGGGTAGTATTTCTTAAACTATGATAAGAACTGGAAAGTAAATTATTGGAAGGAAATGACAGAAGGGAAACTTAGCTAAATTGCTGAAAAGAAATGGCATAAAGTAAATGGTAGAAATGAAACTAATTTAAATTGCACTGAACTTGGCCAATCGGCTAAACACGCCCTACTCTATCTATCATGCTCCTATCTATGCAGCTATTTATGACCCAATTCTAATTTGAAGAGGTGTTGTTTGCAGTTCGAAGAAGAAAGGGGTAAAGGTGCTAATGGTGAGATAAACACATGAAACAAGGCTTAGAGGTGGAAATATGGGTTTAAACCTTATTAAAACTTTATTATAGCGCAAAAATGCCTTGGAGCGGAATGATTTGAAAAGTGTGATGGCAGAGTTGCGATGGAGGATGGAAGTGCGATATACAATATTGCAATCACAATATGAAAAGGTTGGAGGGATAGTGGAAGTATTGTTTGGGAGGGGGAGAAAAATGCGAAATGTGATGGGGATAAAAACTGCAAAGTGTGAAATGTGACAAGTTACGTGGTGGTAGGACTGATGGCAAAGTGCGATGAAAATATTGTAATCAGCGTCGGGAGCAGTAAGCCTTAAAGGAAAAAGGAAAAGGTTGCGAAGTGCGAAATGCAATTTGTGAAGTGGCAGGGTATGGAGAATTATCGCAATTGGAGTTTGGTAGTGGTATGTGTTAACAAAAACCAAATAAAATATGTGATTTGCGATGTGTGATGAGGCGGAGTTATCACAATTGGTGTTTGCAGTGGTAAGTCTTAAAAGAAAAAGGGAAAAGGTCATGAAGTGCGATTTGTGAAGTACGGTAGTAGGAGTTTCGATGAGCAAGGGAAGAGTGCAATAAAAACATTGCAATTGGAAAAAAGGAGCGGTAAGTCTTAAAGAAAAGGCAAAATGTTGCGAAATGCGATTTTTGACAGGTGATGTACAGTGAGCTGGAGTTTCGAGGAGAAAAGGCGGAGGTCCAACTTTGATGGTTTTTCAAGCGTTTTGCGTTAAAAAGCTGTGGTGGCCGTGACTGATGAAAGCAAAGGAATAAGGCGGTTGGACATTTTAAGTTTTTTTGGGAATAAAAGGTGGGTGCAACAGCTGCAAATAAAAGGAAAAGGAGGGAAATGGAGGCGTAAAAACAATGTTCAGGCCGTGAAGACAAAGATGGAAAATGGAGCGGGAAGGCGCCATAGAGTTGCTTTGGGGTTTTAGTAATAATTCCTACAATCAACCTGCTAACTTATGCGCAAAGAAACAAAAAAATGCGTAAAAATACAGTCCAAAGGGAGATTGAAAAATGGTAATGAAACTCTACTTTTAATCTTAGAAACAATGAAAAGAGATCAATTTTTAGGTTTTTGGGAAGGTTCTCCCTCCTCGAGCTCTATTGATAGAGATGCGAAGGGGGTCTTGATCCCCAAATTTTTTGGTTTTCCTCCTCTATTCTATTACTCACAAGCAAATGAAACCTACAACAACACACTAAAGAAAAAATAAGCAACAACTTGAAATATAAACAAAATTATTAGAAGTGAAACTAATGAAATGATAGAAATCAGAGAACAAATACAACAGAGAGGCTGAGGCACATGGATTGGGCCCTAACCCACGAGCCTAGATCTATGAAACTTAAATTAGTAAAATGAAATTAGTCTACTCATTTCATAAAAGAATAACCTCATACATTTCTGAAAGTTTGATCACTTTGTAAAATAATAAAAAGCTCAATAGCTTACAACAAAGTTCCAACCCTTCCTAGCTCTAGCTTTTCTCTATTTATTATACATGGCATCTATCAACAACTCCATAAATTAGTGATTGATTCCACTTGAATCCAAGTAAACAAAGATTGGGTGCACTCCTCTTTGATTTTCTTAGATGCCTCTGAAACTTCGAATTGCTAGAGAGAATCCTTGGGGATCCTTTGGCTGCCTTTTGAATTCGAATTGCTGGAGAGAATATTTGGGATCCTTTGGCTAACTTTGAGAGTTACGGATGGTGGAAAATACTCCTAGAATTTCTCCTTGCTGTCTCCTCCAAGTCTTGATGATAAAATCCTTATAAAATGCTAATAATTCGAGATTTTCTGCACTCAACCTCATATTAGGCACTCAAAGTATGTTAGCCTTAATCACCACTTATACTAGCATCATAAAACCAAACAATAATAAAAATGCAAGAAAAAGAGATCTAAGAAGGAAAAAAGGTGACCATTAGCCCATTCAAATATATCTAATGATGGAACTCATCACAAGGAATTAATGCAACAGAATTGGAAGTCCTACAGATGAAATGCAATTCCATTACAAGAGGTCTAGTGACTTTGGAAGAACTCTTCGATCAAGATGATATCGTGAAGAAACCAACAATTGTCCCTATCGAAAAAGGAGTTGAAGATGTCAACATTGGTACAGATGAGAAGCCCAGGCTGGTGAAGTTGTCTAAATATTTAACCCCTGATATGAAAGGTAAGTACACAACAGTTTTGGCTGAGTTTTCAGATATGTTTGCATGGGATTATTCTAATTTCAAGGCTTATGATACAAGTATAATTCAACATATAATTCCTGTTAAGCTTGATCAGAAACATTTCTGCCAAAAGGTGAGGAGGATCAATCTAAGGTTGCTTCCATTAATAGAGAAAGAGGTAAATAGGTTGTATAAGGATGGTATTATTTTTCCTCTTTGATTTTTCTAATTGGATGTCAAGTTTGGTTTTGGTTAGGAAGAATACGGGTGAAATTCATTTATGCATAGATTTCATAAATATGAACAAAGTTTCCTTAATGGACAATTATCCTCTCCCGAAGATGGACCACATATTACAGAGGGTAGTTGGTGCATCTAGGATTTCATTGCTTGATGGATACCCAGGTTACAATCAGATTTTGATGCATCCAGATGACCATGAGAAGACTACTTTTACTACACCATGGGGTACATTTATGTACGCAAAAATTCCATTTGGGTTAAAGAATTTCGGAGCCACTTTTTAGCGAGCGATGTAGATCGCATTCGCTAATGAAAGAGATGTATTTCAAGTCATTTACCTTGATGATTTGACAGTTTTATCTCAAACTAATGAATATCACTTACATCACTTGCGAATTATTTTTTAGAGGTGCATGAAATTCAATATTTCACTAAATCCAAAAAATAGCTTGTTTTCTATGGTGGAAGGTAAGTTGTTGGGACATATCATATCAAAATATGGTATCCACATATACCACGAAAGAACTGAAGCCATCCATCAGTTGGATTTCTAAGGAAAAAGAAGGAAATGGAGTCCTTCAGTGGTAAGATTAATTTTCTGCGACGATTCATTCCTAACATCGCTGAGCATTTATGGGAGATAAATAATATGCTAAATAAGGAAAATGAGGTAAAGTGGTATGAAAATGCTAGGAATTCAATAAATTCATTCAATTTTTCGTTGTCTCTTGCACCAATTTTGATCAACCCAGATTATACCATGGATTTCATTATATTTTCATTTGCTTCTGAGCACACATTGGCTATTGTCATAATGGAGAAGAAGGACCTAAAAATAGAACAACCAATAATTTTTTTAGTAGAACTATAAGAGATGTGAAACTGAGGTATAACATCACTGAAAAACAGTCCCTGGTACTTGTGAAAGCTTTGAAGGATTTCGGAGTGTACATACTTCACTTGCATGTTGTTTCTTATGTCCCAAATGCAGCAGCCAAGGATGTGTTGGTGTAGCCTGACCCTGAAGGTAGGCGAGGAAAATGGATTGCTACAATGTTGGAGTATAATATCAAGATTATACCTAAAAATCTGATCAAGGGACAAGGTTTGGCACAAATCATGGTAGAATCCAATTTGCATGTTCTTGATATCAATATTATCGTTGCAGTATCTGGAAAAGAAGTGGCTGATTGCACACCTCAGGTATCACAAATTTTCATTTCATCCCCTTGGTATTCTGACATTGTTTATGTACTTTATCATTTGAATCCTCTGTTGAAAGTGTCAAAGAGTTTTATTAGGTCATTAAAGCTGAAAGCTTTGAAGTACTGTATTCTTAATGATGCATTGTATTGGAAAGATCCAGGAGGAGTATTGTTGAATTGTTTGGTTGAAAGCGAGGCTAAGGAGGTAATGAATGTGTTTCATAAGGGAGACTGTGGTTGTAAGCTCTTTTGGAAGACCACAACAACAATTATACTAAGGGCAAGATTTTATTGGCCTAATTTATTTCAAATGTTTATAAAATAGTCATGAATTTCCATGAATGTTAGATTTTTCAGGGGAAAAGGAAGTTGCTACTACTACCCTTGTAGCCCGTTTCAATTCAAGCACCATTTCAGTAGTGGGGCCTTGATTTTATCCGCGAGATTCACCCATCATCTTCAGCTCATCATAAGTGGATCTTGATAGAAACCGATTACTTGAAAAAATGGATTGATGCTATTCCTAATAGACATGCCAATGATGCAGTAATCATTCAATTCATTGAGTCTAATATTTTGTCACGGTTTGGTTGTCCACTATAGATAATCACTGAAAATGCAGCTTCTTTTAAATAAAAACGAATGATATATTTCTATGACAAGTATTATATAAGGCTCCGAAATTCCACAACTTATTATCCACAAGGTAATGGATGGCTGAATCTTCCAATAAGTCATTGGTGAAAATTATTAAAAATTTGCTGGAAGACAATAAGAAGAATTGGCACAAGAAGCTGATAAATTCTCTATGGGTTGACATAGTAAGCACACAAAATTCCATAGGCATGTCTCCCTTTCAGTTAGTATATGGAGCGGACACCATTTTTCCTACTTCTCTTATTGTCTTGATTATGAAAATTTTGTAGGAAGTAGACAACGAGCCTAATGACATATAGAGAAGAATCAACCGAATGATCCATTTGTAGCAATCTCAAGAGGAATTTTTCCAGAACACAACTAAGCTCCAAGGGAATATCACAAAAATATATGACAGGAAAAACAAGGTGGATGACTTTAGTGAGGGAGATATAGTTCTCTGTTGGGATGCCCAGAATCAAGAGAAGGGAAAACATGGCACGTTTAAAAACTTGTGGAAGGGATTGCACATAATTTCAGCTTTTAGAGGAACGAATTCTTTTGTTTTACAAGAACTTGGTTGAAAATATTGTTTGGGAGGCTCCTCAAGCACTACTATCCTTGATTTTTCAGAAGTTTCTCATCTTCATTGTAAATACTAGTTTATTTTTCTGTAAAGTGTGAAGGAGTTGTCACAGATACTTGAAGCCCGAGGTGAAGGCCATAAGGTTTCTTTGATCATATTCCTAAACATTTTGTGAGTTATTTTCAGTTTTTCAAGTCATTTTAGTTTCGAGTCTTGCTTTTATTTTTTTACTCCATGCCCAATGGACAAGGCTACTTAGTATACATTGTTCTTAACACCTCCTAAGGAGCTTCCATCCCCAACTGGAGCCAATGTTAGTGTCTGTCAGTCCTATCAGTCACTAGTGATCAAATTATGATTTTTCATATGATTGATAGGGTCATAGGGAAACTTTTAAATAGTTTCATTAGGTCTTCAAATAAAATTTTGATCATTGGTTAGGATAGCTAGGTCATTACTACTCCTTCCAGTCCCATGTTCAAATGAACACCAATATGGTCACATCATTACTTTTTCAAATGTGTCTTGGTCATATTGGTCATCATTCAAATCATTCTTCCATCTAGTGTCATCATTAGGTCATAGGGTTGAAGTCATGAAAATGGGTCATTTAACCATCAAAATCATCATTTGAAGGAGTAGTAATAGGGGAAGTGATCAATAAAGATTACTAAGATGTATTTTTATCTTATTCATAATGCAAATATATGTAAAATTTTCTTGAGATGCAATACACAAGCCATCTCATCAAATCGTGAAAAGACATGGTGGGGCCACATCACCGTAAAGATAAAAATTCGATTTCTAGCCTATAAGAAAACCAACCAAGATCATTTTTTCTCATTTATTCTATCAGAAGACATCATTCCATCCAACATAATCTTTCCACCCCTTGGATACCAAATTATTTCCTTGGAAAAGAGGATTCCACTGCTGCGCTACACTTTTCACTGCCAGCACTACAGTTTTCCTTGCCTTGCTCTGCTTTTCCTCAGGAAGGGAAATATATTATTTGCATAGGTTTCATCATCATTTACAGGTTTTATCACACCAATACAAGTAAGTGGTTCCCTCATCTACCTTGTTTGACTTCATTGCATGCTTGGAAAGCTCATAATTCCCTCTCCTAGGGTTTTGTTACATTTTCTTAGTTTAAAAGTCTCTTTGATCAATTTGCTGAGAAAAAAACTCACATTCAAGCTCACTCACCTTCCCTACCTTTCATATACCTTCCTAAACATTTTCCTTCACTCCTAACTCTTAATTTCATCATTCGCCTTTAAACCCTAGCTTATTGTCATTGTCCTAGGCTAGGGCTGTGTTTTACCCTTTTTCACACTTTCCCCTCATTAATTTCTTGAAATTCCACTTTCACCCACTCCCTAACATCTATCCATACCTCCCTAAAATTTTCTAAGAATTTAGACTCCCTAGAACCCGTTCATTCCCTTGTATTTCTAAAACTTCCCTAAATCCCCTGTTTTTCCCTACACTAAACCTTAATTTCCCCTCTGCTACACTAAAATTTGTCACCATGACATTTAGGTGTCTATATCGGTTCATCATTACCTATATTATGCTCTCTTAGAGGTCCAAAACCGTAAAGTTTCGAAACCAAGTCTTGAAATTGGAGAAAAGCTCATGAAAACCCTTATAAGCCTAACTCCGCACTTTTCCTAGTCATTGCCTGCAGTACCATAGTTTATTACTCTATAACCTGTAGCACATCCTGCACGTTCTGCTTATTAAAACTGCAGACCCTTTTAAAAGGTAAAATAAAAGAAAAAGTAAGTTTTAGAAGCCCAATTGGTTGAATATTCTCCCAGCTGGAGATTTCTAGAAGCGTAATCCGGTCGAGCTTCAATCCCTCCATTCATGAACCTCTATCCCTTCATTAAAGGAGTCCATCCCTTGGTATTTGGAGCTTAATCCCTTTATGAAAGGAATTTATCCCTTTCTTATTGGAACTGAAACTAACTCCCTTCTGCTATAAATTGAGATCATGTTTCAGTCTCAAGGGTACTTAGAACTTGGTTGTTTTGAGGTTAATTGCTGAATAAATTATTCTCTCTTTGCTTGGCATCATCGGCATGAGAACGATCACATACTAATGTCAATATATTCTTGCTAGTTCAGAGAGGCGAAGGCTTGTAAAACCGATGGAAAATGACTGTTCAGGACACTGGAATAACCTGTATGACATCAAGGCGACAAGGTTGTAAGGTTAATTCTTATCATACAAGTTAATATAAATGAATTCTATTTTCTCATTAAGTTGTTCATGTATCTATTTGAGTAATTTAATTCTTGGATTCTTTGATCACTGAGATAGATTAATGTTTCTGAATTATTATATCTTACAGGTGGTTTTAATCCTTTTTCTTGTCTTTGAGTGCAAGTCTTACATGCTGAATTGACCTCTTTTGGAGTGACTGGATTCAAGATTACAGTAAACATTGGACTTTAGGTAGGATCATCTCTTCTTACTTAGCTGATTAATAATTCTAAATCATAATGATCTAGAGAAAATGGTTTACATTTGGTTGTTTGTTTCTATATATCCTTAGGATATTAGGGAGATCGTTCTTGTCTGTAAGAAGGATTTTATCCGTATAACAAAATGTTGACTTCACTGGGGATTCTGAACTTAGTTTTCTTTTTCATTTTTAGTTTGAATTTTGAAATATTTCTTTGATTTTGATCAGTTCAAAACTAGGTTGGGTAGATCACTCATTAGAATTTCTGACTGTAAATCTGTATTTTTATTTTTTCTGTGTTTTTTTCCTCGCTTCCACACTTTTTGTTTAAAAACAGAGCGGTAGACTCTGTAGATTTTAGTGAAAAATAGTGCGGTACCACACCTTGTTCCATTAAAAAATGTGGACTTCTGGAAAAATTTGAAAAAATAAAAATTCTGTTTTCAGGAGTGTAATTACTTGATTCCCTGTAATTACCCCAACTTGTTTTGACTGTCAAAGACTCTTGTGTGAGTTTCTTTCAACAAATTTTCCATTTGAAGTGATCTTTTCAATTGATTTGCATTTTATGAGTAAGTGTTTTCCCTGTCTTCTTGTTGCTCTAAATCAAAAACTTTTATATACCTCAGCTAATTGGTATTTTATCATTTTCTTGTTGAGCCATTGAACTTGAGGCAACTCACGCTTTTATGAAAATTCGATTTTATTTTCATTTTCAAATTTCAAAAACCTTTTAGCTTGATAAGGTCTGAATTTCACTTTAAAACCATTATTGGATGTTTTTTGATTTCTTGCTGAGATAAGCAGAAATTTCTTGGTTAGATTACAAATTGAGCATAAGCATCCTCAAAATTTTTTAGATAGAGTTCAAGATTAGAGTTTTCTTTTAGTTTTGAATTTTATGATTTTAAGAATTTTAGTTTTCTTTTGGAAGAAGTTTGATTATAGTTTCTGATTTGAGTGTTATAAGGAATTTCATTTAAAAAAAAAAGTGATATTTTCTCTCTGAAATTGAGTTCTTCGAAATAGTCTTATTTTCAAAGTTTCTTGTTTATCAAAGAAAGAATTGATGTTTTAAAAGTTATTGAAATCTCTCAAATCTTTCCTCTAAATAGGTTTCATTGAAAAGGAATTATTTTCTTTTCATATAGATTCATTTTAGCATATTTTTGATTCGGGTCATTACATATCATCGAAGTTTCACTTCCATACCTTTTGACCTAAGAAACAACCAAACTAAAAGTAACGCTTAATTAAAAACAATCTAGAAAATTTTTCATTTTGTATGACTCTTTTCCACCAATATAGCTCAGGCTAGTGTCTTGGAATAGGTTGTAGTTAACATTCCAAGGCAGTTCAAACAAACAAGTACTAAATCTTGCGGTAGGAAAATCCAATTCTAGCGTGTATGCTCTGGGAAGCTCCTCCTAAAGGAGTTAAGCACGAGATCATATCCAAACCCATGAGGTAATAATACCTATCTCATTGGGAAAGATAATAGATGTGCACGTATTAAAAATGGTAAACCTTGGATAGACCATTGTCGAGGATCCTGGGGTCACTTGTCGGTAAAACTTGGATTATGTCAAGGAGCCTTCAAAGGGATTGAGCTTGTTACTCTGCCCTTACGTGTATATCGGATCATAGAATGTCCCCCCAGGTATATTTGTTCCCGTTGGTAACCTTAGTGGCCATAAAATTTAGGATTCTTTCCCAAGGTGACGGTGGAGGGGAGGTCCCACTGTACCTGGAGCAGACATTGAATAGACTCACTTGGACTCTCCGGAGGGTTATCTTCACTTGAGATGGTTTAAGTGGAGAAACTTGCACCAGTTTGTTTTGTTAAGCAGGTTGTCGGGGTAACTATTCCAACCGCCATTTCTGCATTAAAATTCTACGATGTTGGATTTCATCACCGACTAGTGTTTTTTGTGCGGGAATCTACTGTTTGTGTGTGGATTTATCTCTTAGATTTTGTAGGCATATGATAAATTTGGTTTTTTCCTTAGAGACTTTAGGATTTTTTATTGAAATTTTCTTTGATTGCATGTGATTAAAATTTTTAATCGTGGCTGAATTATAGAGACAATCACGTAGAATGCAGGGGAAACCCCCTGAATATACACCAACCCAATTAGAAAGAATAAAATATGAAAAAGGAAAAATATTAGGAACTGGATCAACAGAATAGGAAGAAACATCCATAATTATCCATCTTGATTACGAAGTAGATCAACTGCAAACAACAGAATATACTCCTAAGAAAATTTCAATCTCTGAACTAGCTGAACTTGCTTCTACAACAAGTGAATTATCATCTACTGAACCTGAAATTTCTGAGCTAGAAACTGAACCTTCTACGTCTGAGCCTACGTTTAAGCCTACTTTAGAGTTCGTTACTCCAACCCCTGATCGTCCTGATTCACCTAGAGTGAGGAATCAGATCACAAAAGATCTTCCTCCTCGTCTCATTAGTATTGAAGAAGTTACTGACACTGAAGAAGAAGTTGTTATTCCTTCAGCTCAGGAATAGTTAAATCTTAGACAACGTGAATCAATTTTTTATAGTCCTTTTAGAAAAGATGCTTGGTATTCTTCATTGACAAACTTTCTACAGAACGTTGGTCTGAATTATTTTCCACCCTGAATTCCTTTTCCTTCTACACCAAGAGGTTATAGAACTCCATTAAACATGTCTGGTGAGTCATCCATGTTTTCTGAATCTATAGAAACATATTTGTTTGGTGGTCTGTCTGTTCCTGCAGGATACCAATCGCTCTCTGGTGCTTTCTCAGGGGAATCTCCTTTTCCCGATAAACGTACACCATCATCTGGTCCAAATGAGTCAAATACTAGAAATTTGACCAGTGAACAAGTTTATATGATGTCTGGAAACATTCCAAACCCTGACCCTCAAGGTATAAATTTATCACTTGGGGGGCAACCTCAATCTAGTAATTTACCACCTAGGGGGCAACCTCAAGGTTAGTTCATACCTCAACGTCAATATCAACCCCAAAGACAGTATATGCCTCAAGGTCAGTACATACTTCAAGGTCGGTACCCAATTCAGGGTCCACAACCTCATTTAGGACAATAGTTATACTCGGGACAACAATTGTTACAAGGAGGTGGAAATTATCCAGCTAATTACTAGCCATATGTTCAACCTAGTTATGGTCCTTCTTGTGTACAATCTTCAATGGGACCCTCATATCCCGGAGTAAATACGGTGTGGGATCCATCCAATTTTCAACAGAATTTGTAGCCAAATGTGCAAGTACCTTATTATCAACCTGGACAACCAATTGGCTATAGCCAAACCCAACAACCAATCCAACCTACAATTCAAATACCTGCATCTGGCCCTCTTCAGCAACCTGGTCCGAGTACACCTAGAACTTCACCAAAAACTGCTGCTCCAACTTCTGTTCAAGCTACCAAGCCTATTCCTCGAGTATCTGCAACTCCTGTTTCTACTGCCCCTCAAATATTGGTTTAGATTCCTCAAGTTTCTGCTCCGCAGCCTAGACCTAAAATTTAGGCTACTGTTCAGATGCCTGCAGAAAAACCTGGTACAAGTACAGTTATAACAAGCCAACCTCATTTTATCTATCAACCGTATCAAGGGAAATATCAGTATGGACCTGTTCCACAAAATCCAGTATACCAGCAACAGCCGTATCTTGGGTATACATATCAAACACCTTTTCAACCCCAGTATGGTCCAGTTAATCTTGCTTATCTAGGAGGCATTTTGATTCCAAATGCACAGGCTATTCCAGGATATTCTCCTCTTGGAACTGGTATAGTTCCACAAGGTTATCAACTTAATCAACAAGACCCTAACCGTCGGTTGACATTCATAGCAACTTTGGATTTACCTAATTTATCGCACCTTACGAATGATCCAATCTATTATCTTCCGTATTGGCCACCAATGCCAAATAATTTGCCCAATGATATCCCGAAGTTTGAAGGTAAATTAGGAGAGGACCCTTCTAACCATGTCATGACTTACCATCTCTGGTGTGCATCCAAACCTTTGATCGATGATTCTATTTGATTAAGATTTTTTTAGAGAAAATTGATAGGATTAGCAGCTAAATGGTATATTGAACTACTGCGAGGCTCTTTTAAAAATTTCAATGCCTTAGAAATTGCCTTCTTAACTCATTTTCAGTTGCTAGTCAGATACGATAATGGCACGAAATTTCTAACTTCACTAAAAAAATCTACGTCTACATACATATCAGATCACATACATGAATGGAGACGTAGAAGACGTTTGGTGAAAGTTTTTATTCTGGATCAAATCTTGGCAGAATGGTTTATAAAATCATTACTACCAAAAATCACTGAACATGTAGCGAAAGGAGGAGTTGTTACAGAATAACAAGTCATTGCTCGAGATCAGTACCTTGATCTAGTATATACACATTTAGGTACTTTGTACGAGAAAATTCCAGTGGTCAGATAACAACAACTCCGTTGGGCTCTCATGCCGCTGATGGTGTAATCGGTTTAGTTAGTACTAATAAGAGTAAGAATAAATCTTCCAAGATTACTTCTCCTATAATAACTTTACCCGATTCACCAAAATGAGATTCTTCCCTTGAAACTTCTGCCAACATTCACATTGTATATTCATTAACAACTAAGTATAAATCTGGCAATAAGAAGAAAGGGAAGAAAAAAATTAAGTAGGCTTCATCTCCCAAAGAAACAAATTGAGAAAAATGAGTCGTCTGATGATAAACGAAAACCTCGTTATCCTTGTCTTATCTGTGACGAGGATCATTTCATTAAGGAATGTCTGCATAGGTATGAGGTATCTAAGTTTTTCAAAGGTTCACCCATGCCCACTGTCTTGAAGGATCCTTTTCCTATTCATGATAGCAATTGATTGGATCTTCTTCTAATACATCAACAGATATTTTGATGATGTCTCAGGTAATGGTTGCGACTTGATCGCAAGTCTATGGAAGTAAAAATCCTGTTACTAGTAAAGAAGTAGAAAATTATACTTTATTACCAGCTACATCTCCTATATTTTCTTATTCTCTTCATATAGAGAAACCCAATCCTGATTGAGTAATTAAACCACCTGCTAAAGGTGTACTTCAGAAATCAACTTTCAATCCACATGCGAAAGCTGCCCAGAATTACAACATTGTTGAGGATTTAGCAATATCTCCTTCAGCAATGTCGGCCTTAGAAGTGTTGCAATCATGTCCAGCACAAAGGAAGTTACTCTTATAAGATATTGGAGCTGTATATCTTCAGGATTCAAACCTCATGGTCTTCGATTTAGAAAATTTTACACCACGCCTCCCTCATCAAATGGATTTTCAAATTCCAGTATTAGTAAAAAACAGGCGTTGCTTTCGTACTGTAATTGATGAAGGAGCGTCTACGTGTATTATGTCGTTAAAATATTGGAAATCACTTGGTTCTCCAACACTTAACCAATATTCGACAATTCTCAAAGCTTTTGACAGAAGAGGATTCCATCCATATGGAATTTTGCAGGATCTACCTATAGAGGTTGAAGGTAAAATTGTTAATTTAGATGTGGAAGTCGTTGATGCCCCTTTAGATTACAACCTTCTTCTGGGTCGTAGTTGGTCTTATGATATGACTGCTGTCATGTCATCAGTCTTTCGATTAATTATGTTTCCTCATCAAGGAAATATTGTGAAAATTGATCAGCTCTCATACTATTCTTCTGACCCACCTTCTATGGATAGTATTCAGCATGTTGGAAAATCTACTATCCCTTATGAAGATGTTGGAGTAGGTTTAATTAAAGTTTCCGCTTTAATGGGAAATTTTTCTATGCCTCTACCTAATGTACCGCGTACTATTGCTAATATCAATATGATTACATCAAACACTATTCTATTTGATGACCCTTGGATAGTGCCTTTAGAGTCAGAACTGGATTCTTTCGATGTTGAGATGCCTTTGAGTCCTTTTGAAATAGCATATCAAGCAGTACAATCATTTTCCAATCCTTCATCAACTGATAGTGATCTAATGAATGTGATCACTGAGAAATTATTTTCACCATCAAGCTTAGCTATAACATCAATTCCTGATCCTTTTCAATAAGTGTTTCATACAAATGAAAGCATTCGTGAATTCTTGTCCATAGATGAATTACCATGGGATGATCTTCATCATAGGTCATCATTTTTACCTGAGCTTGATAGATTTGAAAATAATTTTTCATCTATTTTTACAATTGACCATGTCAAAGAACCCCAGAGTCCAATATCGATTACCAATTCATATTCTGAAATCAATTTGGGAAATATTTCTTCAATGGTTCCTATTGACATATCAGTTAAACCAGGAGTTATTGAAAAAATCCATATAGGTGCTTCTTGTACATTAGATGAAATTACTACATATAAATCCCTATTTCAAGAATTCCATGACATATTTTCCTGGTCTTATGAAGAAATGCCAGGAATTGATCCCAACATTGTGATTCATGAAATAAAAACTTACCCGGATGCTAAACCTATCAGGAAAATATTACGTCTGATACATCCACGAAAGGCTACTGCTATTAAATCCGAAGTTGAGAAATTACTGAAAGCAAGTTTTATTTATCCAATCTCGTTAACAGATTGGGTATCTAATATCGTTCCTGTTACTAAAAAACAAGGAACTATAAGAGTATGTGTCGACTATAGGGATATTAACAAAGCTTGTCCAAAAGACAATTATCTGAATCCCTATATCAACTAAATCATTGATGATTGTGCCGGAAATTAAATGTACTCATTTATGGATGGATTTTTCGGGTACAATCAAATAAACATACTCCTTGCTGATCAACCAAAAAACACATCCATTTGTCCTTGGGGAAATTTCGCTTATTGTAAACTACCCTTTGGATTAAAGAATGCTGGTGCAACTTTTCAAAGGGCCATGTCTTATGCTTTTCATGAAATTAAACACATCGTGCAACCTTATCTTGATGATTTACTTGCTTATTCATTGCACAGGGAAGATCATCCTACACATTTAAGAGCCATTTTTATGAGATGTAGGCATTATAAGATTCGGTTGAATCCCCACAAATGTGTTTTTTGTGTGCAATCTGGTAGATTGATGGGATTTTTTGTTTCAAAATAAAGAATTCATGTCGAACCATCAAAGGTTGAGGCTATTTTCAATTTACCTCCTTCCACACTTCACCAACTCCAAAGTTTGCAAGGGAAAGCAAACTTTCTACGTAGATTTATCCAAAACTATGCTGAGTTAACAAAAGGTTTTAGCAGGTTGTTGAAACAGAATGTTCCTTTTATTTGGGATGAGATCTCTGATCGATATTTTGATGCTTTGAAACACGTGTTCACCCATGCACCATTATTACATCCACCAAATTACAGCCAGGAATACTTTTTATACCTAGCAGCCTTTGATTCCACCATTGGAATGACATTAGTTCAAGAGGATGAATTCCAAAATGAGCATGTGATTTACTATCATAGTTGGAATCTCAATCCAATCGAAATTAAATATTCTCATGTGGAGAAATTAGCCTTGGCAGTAGTTCAAGTTGTCCAAATATTCCGTCAGTACATATTGTTACGAAAAACAACTATGATCTCTAATTGCAACCCGATGATGTACATTTTGACTAAAAAATTACTCGAGGGAAAATGCTATAAATGGATTGTTATCCTTCAGGAGTTTGATTTAGAATTTGAAAAATCCAAATCAAAGAAATCACTAGTGTTTTCCAAACTTATGTGTGACTTCCCAAATACTGAGACGGAAACTATGGTAGAGCATCCGATTGCTGATGAATCTCTGTTTCTTATCAGTACATTAGATCCATGGTATGGAGATATCATCATTTATCTCCAAACCCAAACCTTTCGGCCTGAACTATCATGTTCAAATCAATGAAATATCTATTACCAATCTCAGCAATACAATATTTTTGGAGACACCCTTTATCGTCGTGGTGCAGATTTTGTATTTCAACGATGTTTAACTCAAGAAGAGGTTGAAAAAGTTTTGAATGACTACCACTCTGGAGCATGTGGTGGTCATATTTCTGGGTATGCCACAACCCAAAAGACATTGCGCACTGGTTATTTTTGGCCGTCATTATTCAAAGATTGGATTCTCACGGTCTGAAAATGCCACAACTGTCAGATATTTGATCAGAAGATGCGTGGACCACCAGCTCCTCTTCAACCCATAATTGCTGTAGGTCATTTTGCAAAATGGGGCATTGATTTCATTACATGTAACCCTCACTCGGCCAGGGGGCACGGGTATACTATTCTCACAGTAGATTATTTTACCAAATGGGCCGAGGCAATGCCTACATTTGCAACAAATGGAAAAAATGCAGCTACATTTGTATTCAATTATGTAATTGATCGTTTCGATGTACCCCAAGCTATTATTACTGACCATGGGAGTCATTTTCGAAACATTATGATGATCAACCTTTTCGACCAACTCGGCCTGCGCCATGATAACTCTACTCCATATTACCCGCAAGCTAATGGTCAGGTTGAAGCCGTTAATTATTTTTAACCACCATGATTAAAAGGATAATCAAAATTCATAAATCAAATTGGCATACCATGCTTTTTTCATCACTTTGGGCATATCGAACCTCAGCAAAAAATACAATAGGGTTCACTTCTTTTCAACTATTTTATGGTTTAGAAGTTGTGTTACCTATTGAATGCGAAATATCGTCACTCCAATTAGCCATATAGTTACTAATAGCTACCTCTGAAGAGGAAAAACACTTTTTGTACTTAACACAATTAGATGAGACTCAGCGCACAACTGCATTAGTAGCTGAAACTCATAAAAAACGCGTTAAATATTAGTATGATTGAAGTGTTACACCTCGTGTTTTTTCAAAAGGTGACCTAGTCTTGGTATACGATCAAGCTAATGATAAGCTAGGAGCTGGGAAATTTGAACCAATGTGGCATGGTCCTTACGTTGTCAAGCGAGTACTTGAAAAAGGGGCTTATGAATTGACTAATTATGACGGGGTCTATTTAGATAAACCAAGAAATGGACTTTATTTGAAGATATATTATGCTAAATTCTTGTGTGAAGATCTCACTTGTACATTAGTTTTTTTTTTTTTAGTTAGATGCCTTAGATTAGATGAGTGTGTCTAGTTTAAGTTTGCTTTTACTACTATCACTGCTTATCTTTATTACTCTTGATATTGCAGATGTCGACATCCCTTCAAACATACATTGGTTTTGCTGACGGTGCCTATCATAGTACACAAAATATTTCTTCCACAACTTGGGTTATTTATTCACCAACTGATGAGTTAGTTTCTATGCATGGGGTAAGCCTTGGTCAAACAATGAATAATGTTGTAGAATATAGCACAGTGATTGAGTTATTATCTAGTGCCATTTCATTTGGCATTCGACGTTTGTTCATTAGGCTAGATTCAGAACTCATTGTATTACATTTAAATAGAGTATACACAATTAAAAATCCAGTGTTATTGAGATTATTTTTGAAGGTTCGTCTCTTGGAAAGGAAATTTTATTACATCGAATATCAACACATTCCAAGAAATTTAAATACATTGGCTGATGCATTAGCTAATAGTGTTATAAATAGACATTTGCAATGTTAAAACAGTAAACCAAAACAATATTCAATATATGTTGAACAAGATAGCCAGAGAAAGTAGTAATATCATAGATAGGAGTCTTTGTTTTCAAGAATATTACATCATCTGCAATCATAGGTTTAAAACACCTTATGATCTAAAAGATAGTGATACAAAAAAAAATACGATAGTCTGCGATGATCATCCACTATCCGTGGTGATGATCATGGTAGTAAACTATCGCCTGCACCACCCTGCACAGGAATCTCATAAACTGGCCAGGAACACTAGTAACGTGTCTTTGGAGACGAAGAGGAATATCATCCATCGATGTCTCTGGGATATCTATAGTCAACCTCTCTAGGTTGTGGTCCAAGTCAGTAAGGATTTCTGCTGCCTGATTTTGTGGCTGTACATTAGGCTCTGTTGGATTCCTTTCAAAGCGACGAAGAGTGGCTGGCCTTCGTGGACCAACATCTGCATTTAAAATTTTGTTATTAGTATTGGACGATAAAAAAATAAAAAATAAAAATTAGAGTTAAAATACATCAAAATTATTCATTTACCTGATTCATCCCATTGTGCCCCTGGAGGTAAGGACATCTCGGGATCACCTCGGAAATCTATGCCTGCATACAGGAAATCCTCAATAGCAAAGATTTGGTTCTGAATCCAATAAAAATATGTTGGAGTGAATAAAACTACCACACAACCATCACCACCATGGAGGGACATCAGTGCAACCCAACGTACCATACGAGGCTCTCTAGGTTCACCAGGATCAACAGAGATCAGCTGAGGGGCGAGAGATGGAATCTTCTCCAAAGCAAAAGAAACGAAGATGGAACCATACCCAAAGTTTTACAACTTTGAGTTTTTTGCTCTGGTCAATTGGCCTTTCATATTGGTCAATACACCTTCACACCAATTGAAAATGGTACCCCTATAACAGTCGAATTCTGTCTGCATCTGAGGTTTGGTAGCCACATGTGGAGTTGCGCTTCCACACAACCTCGTCACGATGAACAAAATTAATTTAAGATCAAGACGTAGGATCGTATTTATATCTATGCAGTTATCTATGGGATCAACTTCTTCACTACAGAACTCTTGTTTATAGCTAGCAATAGGCAAACCTCCTTGCCTAGCTCCGAGTAAAGAAATATGTTCACCTCTTTGGATAAACCAGTGAGAAAGTAAATGTCTTCAAGCTCAAGTTCTAGCTTGTGATCACCAATGATAAAACATTGTTCTTGGACGTCCCATTTTTTCACTAGCCAAGTCATTAGTTCCACTTGTGCCCTCATGCCCTGAATTGCCCAGAATTTTTACAGTCCACAATTTTTCAACACATGCATTATAGCTGGATTATTCATAGCCACATCATCTACCTCTTCTGCTCGCATTCCCTCCACTCCAACATTGTGGAATAATTTGCAAATGGACGCATTTGAAGGTTAGAAGCTTTTAGAATGAGAATTTTTAACCATTTTTGAGAGAATTTAATAAATTTCCTTTTCTCATGGTGCCTCCATAGTTTTTATATAGAGATAGTGCGGACCCCCGCACATGCCCTTCATAAAAACTGCGGTAGCTCGATAATTTTCCTTTAGGAAAATTATCGGGGTCCGCAGGTAACCAATACATGACCTATGGACCCCTGTGGGCAGAATTTTGAACCTTTTGTCCTCTCAAAAAATGATTTCAAAACTTAAAAAGATAATTTAAATTGATGAAAATGAAGAGAAGAGTGTTGTGGATTACCTGGATTCGACGATTTTTGATTTGAGCGATCGGTTCTCCCGTTATCACCTCCAGAACTTTTTCTGCCAAGAGCTCTCAACTTTAAACTCTGAATACAAAAGGTGAAAATGACTTTGTTGAACTAATTTTTATAAGATTTTTTGAATGAATAAAATATTATTTTATTTGTTTTCCACTTTAAAAAGTTATTTTTCAAAAGTTTTTACTTATTGGAAACATGTATGTTTAATTTTTCGAGTTTATGTGCAGAAAATAGGTTTTTCAGGTGAAAAGAATTATTTTGATGTTGAGTACACTTTTATCACTTTTTTGGGCTCTTGAAAATTATGAAAAAGCGAAATCCTGGAGTTCTCTTTTAAGCCCTTTTCAGATTCTCTAAACATGAAAAGTTTGTCGAGTACTTGACTATTTGAACTCGTTAAAGGAAATGAACAGTTGTCCTTTCAGTATAAGTTTACCCCTTTTCCAGACTGAATTGGACTATTTATGAAAAAGGTATACATTGACTAATCATGGTCAATAAAGTTCTCTCCTATATTATTTTATCCTTTTTTGGGCTTGAGAGACTAAATTTATGAAAAAGTACACCCACGAAGTTTTCTTAAGTTTTTTTTCTGACTCTCTCAAACTGAAAAACACCGAGTTTCACCTATACTGGAATCGTTAAAACTTAATAGTAAAGGACTTGTCGATTACAAATAGGAACGAACCACTCCTTCTTAGGGTTCAATTTTAATACTAAGTTGGACTCATCTGAAGGATGAGCTTATACAACAAGAAAATTTTATCCTCCTCAAGCTTGTCAAAAAATAAAAAGGTACTTGCTAGAAATGGTGGGGGGAAAAGAGAGAAAATGAATCCAGTTGTCACACTTTGATCCAAAAAGTAGTATACCACTCTTGAACACGACACTTTTGTCACACTCATACCTGGGTTGGGAAAATCCTTTGTCTAATAGTTAATCAAACCACATTAAAAGTCTTCAACCAGTTTCTGGGTATTAGCTTTAGGTCAATTGTCACCAAACCATCTGCAGTGTTGTTATGTGTTCAAGAGACAATTCAAATAAACCATTCATTGCAAACGTTTGTCTCCATTCGCGTTGACCATCCTTGAGTCAATCCTTACTAAATATTTTTTCAAAACTTGATATAATGGTTTCGTGTCATGGGTTTTCTTACGACGGGTCACTTTTTATCGACGACATCTCATCATCTAGAAAGTTGATCTAGAATCCTATCAGTACCTTGGGATCTACATGCCCTAATGGAAGATTTCTCACCTTCGACGACAGGTTGCACCATTGACCTTCGATCGAATGATTCTGTGAAGTGTTCGACTTCAAATCATTCATTCACACTTCATGGATTGTAATGAGTACTTTGAGAGCCATTGTCATTATTGGTGATTTCTCTCACACTTGTTAATAGTTCACATCATTGACTGGTAATCAAGTGGTTTCTACCATGTTGGACTTCGAAAAATTCAATCACATGGATAGAATCATACTAGTTTGGGAAGCAGAAATTAATACCTTAGATGTATTTTCCACCATCCAGGCTGCAAGGAGTTTTATTATTCATGATACAATAGATTACTTATGACAGATGGCTGCGTTCATGCTATGTCTACTATTGATGTAATTCTAAAATCATTTATGTATCAGAACATGTAGTTAGTTTTGATCTGAGTATGAGAATGCCTACCTCAGTGATGATATACATATATATGTTTGCATTGAATGTTTTTACAGGTTTCAACTGGTACACCCCTCGGAATGATATAGCACTTCACTCTTCAGAACTACTTCAGACTTCGCACTTTAGGGGCAATATGTTACACTAAAATTTGTCACCATGAAATTTATCTTTCTATATGGGTTCATCATTACCTATATTACGTTCCCTTAGAGGTCCAAAACCGTAAAGTTCCTAAACCAAGTCTTGAAATTGGAGAAAAACTCATTAAAACCCTTAAAGCCTAACTCTCACTTTTCCTAGTCATTGCTTGTGGTAATAAATTTTCTTGCTCTATAACATGCGGCACATCCCGCACGTTTTGCTATTAAAACTGCGGGCCCCCGTAAAAGGAAAAATAAAAGAAAAATTAATTTCTAGAAGCCTAGCTGGTCGAATATTATCCCAGCTGGAGACTTCTAGAAGCGTAATCTGGTCGAGCTTCAATCCCTCCATTCATGAACCTATATCCCTTCATTAAAGGAGTCTATCCCTTGGTATTTGGAGCTTAATCCCTTTATGAAAGGAATTTACCCCTTTCTTATTGGAACTGAAACTACCTCCCTTCTACTATAAATTGAGATCATGTTTCAGTCTCAAGGGCACTTAGAACTTGGTTGTTTTGAGGCTAATTGTTGAAGAAATTATACTCTCTTTGCTTGGCATCATCGGCATGAGAATGATCACATACTCATGTCAATATATTCTTGCTAGTTCATAGAGGCTAAGGCTTGTCAAACCAATGGAAAACGACTGTTCAGGACCTCGGAATAACCTGTATGACATCAAGGCGATAAGGTTGTAAGGTTAATTCTTATCATACAAGTTAATATAAATGAATTCTATTTTCTCATTAAGTTGTTCATGTATCTATTTAAGTAATTTAATTCTTGGATTCCTTGATCACTGAGATAGATTAATGTTTCTGAATTATTATATCTTGCAGGTGGTTTTAATCCTTTTTCTTGTCTTTGAGTGTAGGTCTTACATGCTGAATTGACCTATTTTGGAGTGAATGGATTCAAGATTACAGTAAACATTGGACTTCAGGTAGGATCATCTCTTCTTACTTAGTTGATTAATAATTCTAAATCATAATGATCTAGAAGAGTTAGAGGATCCAGAAAAGCACTCAAGAGGGCACTACAGAAACAAAGGGAGCCATCTCCACCATTAAGTCAAGAGGACTTTGATGACCTAATTCCAGTTGAAATTGAGAAAACAAGGAGTTTTGGCTTGACAAGGTCAATTTTCACTTGGAAAAGCTACTTAAGAGGGCTAAGAGGAAAAAAAATATAGATAGACACATGACCATGCACTATTGCATAAGGAATAAGATTTCCCAAATAAAAATCAAGCAATTAAAGAAGAAACTAAATCAAACCTTAATGAGGAAAAAGGAGAAGGAAAAGGTTGAATTTTTGGCTGAGTCCTCAGTCATTTCTTGAAACATCATATCCTAGGTTCATGGGACAATCTTGGGCCAATTTTGAAGAAATGTTGTAAAATTTTGAATTTTTGGTGTTTTTGGCTTAACATAGAAAAGTAAGTTCAACCAAAAATGTAGTGCCTTGGCACTGTGCTTTTTCCTCAGAGGTCTAAATGGGGAAAAATATACATCATTGGATAGATTGTGACCTACACATCAAAAATATGTACTTTTGATTCCATGTTAGCAAACATATTGGGAGAAAATTGCAAAAAAGAGGCCAAAAAGTCACTTTCTGCCACCATTTTGACCCACTGGGTGCTGTGCTTTTGGAGTAACCTTGCGAAAATGCATTTGTCTTAGCCTTGGAGAGGCATTTTTTCATTCTTGAGGTGTCTAATGAAAAATAGACATACTAATCCTTCCAATGGCACCCTTAGATCTATATTTGGAGCTCAGAAAGGCAGTAAAAACCCCTCTGCAATATGGTCCTGTGCTTATGCCTAATGGTGCTATGCTTATGCCTGTTGGTGCTGTGCTTATGCCTGTTTGTCATTTTTTTCGAGTTTTCTCAGTCATATTTGGATTTTCATGATGTAATTCATCTTATTTGGAGTTTATCTAAGGCATATGAATGTAAACAGGTGTGTTAATATCATCTTGATGTAATTTTGAGCTTCATTTATGGTGGTTAGGTTAGTCAAAGGCTAAAAGGAGGTGTTTGTTTTAACCTCCCTAGTCTTAGGTTTTGTTGTAGAAATTCATGTAAAATGATCCTATCTTGATGAATTCGACCCCTAAGAGAGGGGAAAATGGTTTTTGGCTATATGTACTTATTTTTATTTCGGAATCAAGGTTGTACATCAGAGAGTAGGAGGCTTGGAATCTTTTGTACAGTTGACATTTTCAGAAATACAAGTTTAGTTTCTTGTATTTGACCTAATTTCTTTACCTCTCCACCTGATCGAGAAAAAAAAAACCTAAATTTTAAAAACCATAGAGCTAAACATACCGAGCCTAAAATCCATTCTTCCTTCAGTCAACATTGGTTTTAATTATATAGAGAGCTCTCTCTAGTTTGGTAGGGCTAGCTGAAAAACTAAAAGGTTGGTTTGAGGTTACCTCCATTGATTTTCATTCTCAGCCTTGGGACATTGTGGAGGATAACGCCTCCTATTAAGCACATTAATAATATTGATAGTGAAATACATAGAAAAATCTGATAGAAGGGAATCTGAGTAGTTTAAGTACCAAAGAACAAAGAATTAATGAAGTCTAGATTCGTATGTGAGTTCATAGAGCCACAAGAATAAATACATTAAAGATATAGGCCATGAAATTCAACCACAGGTACCTTTATAAGGGAATGAAACCCTACAAGTGAGCAGATGAAACCCTTCAGAGTAGTTAACAGAATGAGTCGTAGATAGAAAGAGGGGGGTAGGTGGTTTCCATGATATTCCTTCGGAGGATCTCCACCATTCAACATGAAATCTAGTCGAAGACTGTAGATGTTAATCACATCCCAATGCAGTGGATTCTAGCTGTGGAGACTAAACTCGAGCTAGGGAGGTTCTCAACACTTCTAAAACTTAGTACTCTAACTTGAGTTGAGGATCTAAGGTGGGTTTACCATGAGCGAGAATTAAAAATTGGGAATTGTCGTTCTGACTACATAATGAAAAGTTAGACCTTCGTTTTTTCCCTCTTATAAGTATGGTTGTGAATTATTGCAAATGTGTATGTGATTTTATTGTAATAGGAAATCCTGAATTGTTGCTTATATGTCATTATTCTATAAAAAAATTGAATTGTCTTTGTGAACTAAGGTAAGTCATTACATATATGCGTATTATTTATCTTGATTTTATTTTATTTTTATTATGAGGTATATGACGATAATTTTATATCAACTTTGTATAGAGAGTTAAATTAAATGAAAATACAAAATTTCTCATATTTTCACTTTTAATCATGATAGAAATTTATAATTTATTTACTATTTAAAAATATTTCAATTATTTCTTTAAATAAAATATTTGGATACTAATGTTATTTAATATATTTCAATATCAACTACACACAACCAGAAAATAAAAATAAAATATTTCAATGTTGTCCACAAATAAAATATTTTAATATCTATTTTAAATGAAATATTTTTATATCAATTATATATTTATATAAAGAGAAAAATAAAATATTATTCTGTTTTTTTCAGCCTTGTTGATTTATAATTTATTTATTTCATAATATAATGTTTATATTGTAACCCTCATGCTCTTTAGGAATTACCGATTGTTTATAATTACTGTAGTAACTATTTCTTTCTTAAAGTATAAACAAAAATGAGGACATTCCATAAAGATTTTATTTCTTTAATAAATATTATGTTTTTGTTTCATTTTCAAAAAATGGAAAAGATTTAACAGGTATGAAGTTGAGCCTAAGTAGTTGGGACAATTATACAGTTATAACCACCTCTCTGCTCATTTAATGGAAATTAGGAGAGGGGAAAAGGTTGGTTTTTCTTCCTCAAATTCTCTAGAGAGAAAGAGGGTCTGAGAACAGACAAATAAAGAAGTCTATTAAAGGCAGGACACTTCCTATGAGACCTCCTGAGCTGGACAGGGAGAGACAGTGGAGAGAACTCCCCTTGAAAAACACCAAAGGCTAGATTGGAGTCGTGTTGTCAAGGTGGAGTTGTGCAACAATCTGTGGATTTCTCAAAAGTTAGAGGTCAGTGGGGAGAAGTCGATATGTGCATCCTTATCATGGTTGGGAGGTTAGCCAGGCTCACTAGAAATTTTTAGCATGGAAAAATAGGTATGTATGGAAAAGTTATCCCCGCAGTTTCCTTCGTTACATTGTTTTACTGAATTAACAAAAATTTCGATAGGTACTTAAACAAAATATTTATTTCCTGTGGTTATTTATTTGAACATAAACATACAATACTTACTTAAACACAATATTTCTAGACTATCTTACTTAACATAAAGATGCAAATTTGTAACTGTACTCTAGAAAGTGTATTTTTTTGTTATATAAGTGTAAAGGAAAACCTAAGATTTCTTTATAATTTCTGCTCACAATATAGGAAATGAAATAGTGTAGCAAATGAACCCCAACCCTAGAAATTATTGTGTATGCAAACACTGGTGGGGTGAGAAAGCTTGACACAATTGCTAAAAGAGACAAAGTTTAGCTACAATAACCAAAATATGGTCCTTAAGCGTGAACCATCTCAAGTACTCAACCAACAAAGTGAACATTATGAAATTTACTTTTGAGAAGCATAATTTCCGCAGGATGTAATGATTACTATAAAAAGGGACAAGAAAAAGAATAGATAACCACAACAAAAGTAACACCAATCATTAAAGAAAATAGTAGCTAAATTTAAGGATTACGGTAGAGAAAATTTGAAAGACAGAGCCATTAGCTCGATAATTGTATATTCTTTGTGGACCAGAGAACCACAAAATGTTGTCCAATCCTACCTGAGATACATAGATAAACACATGGAGAGTTTGTATAATTTGAAACAAAGTGTTAATTCAAAAAATACAAGTAAATGTTACTAGTGTAGAGACAATCTGAAGTAACTGTAAAAACTGTGCAAGGAGACCTATATTCTTACAAAGCATCAATATAAAATAGAACCCAAAAATAATTCTCATAAAAGCATTGAGCGAGAGTATAAAAACTATGGTCCATATGTATATAACCTTTAAATCAACATAGTTAAGGGAAAAGAATGATGGGTCACCCCTTTAAGTAATTCAATTGTTAAGCATACAAAAGAGGTCCAAGAAGGGAAACTTGGAGGTTCCTTGGACGACCCTTAACAATCAAAGGAAATGGCTAGCTAGCCATTGTACTCTATTCAAAATCATATTACATAAGTAGGAACTTAAAAAAGAACCCTGGTTAGTTAACAAAACTCACAAGCATTCAACAACAGAAGGCTGCGTCATCCATTATCTGGGCTCAGTGATAGCCTTCTTAACTCAAGAGAAAAAAATGCTAGATTATCGACGAGCGATCTACATAGAACAAGCACTTCTTGGTATCCAAGATTCCATAGTGGAAACAAAACATAAACACCAGAAATAACCCAGGAATTACTAAGACATGATACATACCTACAATGTGTCGGGTTTTAAACCTTGCCATCCAACAGAAGAACTTTCTGAGATATTCTGGGGAAAACCTGGCATGGAAGCACAACCAAAGTCAGGTTCCAACATAGATTTAACAGTAAAAACTAGAAACCCTTTATAAAAAACAACAAAAAAGGGGCAAGCTCGATACCTGTCAATGGAAATGGAAGCCCAACATGCCATTGGTATTGTTCCATGGAAGAAGAACATCACCATGAATACATAGAGTAGAACAAGTGACATGAAAGAGAATTTCAACACAGTAAAAACTGAAAATCCTAACCACAACCCAGAGCCAGCTGCATAATAGAATCGGGAGTGAAAATGGCAATGCAATATCTGAATGCCAAGGTTAATTAGGTAAGACATTACCTGTGCGATCTCCATCGTCTGGTGAGATGGACAGTCAGATGATCAACGCGAAGTATTTGAGGTATGCCGCCAAAAACCACAACATTATTGTCACCGTCCGATGAGTGTGACTGGGAGGCTTGGATCGTTCTGAGTAGATCTACATCGAGATGCCCGACAACTAATCTTGTGCCAAGTGTTTTGGCCAAGATTGATGGTACCATACCTTATGAAATGAATAGCTATATGGGCTAATATTTATTCCATATTAATTAACCTAAACTGTCACCAAAATTATATTAAATTGCAATGTAAAGGCATATGTATATTCAAGATTGAAATAATCATTGTGATTATATGCTATAACAGTAGGTTGACTACTCATAATAATTTTGTTTTCATGTTCATCAAATGTATGACTATGTTATAAAATATCTTATGATGTATTATATCAATATAGTTGGTATATGTGTGTGTGTGTGTGTGTGCGTGTAAATAATTTTTTTTTTTGGTTTTTTGTTTTTACTTATATCTAAGGTGAATGTACATGTTACAAGTGGTATCAGAGCCACGTTCCAAAACTATGGCTACGTGGGAAACTGAGATTGTGAAGTGTGATGTATAAAATAGTCAGAAGAATCAAGAGCATAAAAACCACAAGAAATATGCAGAGAGGATCTAGATCTTCTAAAAGATCTGAAGCATTGTTTGGAGGGGATAATCCTGAAGTGTGGGTACAACTGGATGTAAACCGGGAGTACCACTTGAGCAAATTAATGGAAGAGAAACAAAAAAAAATATTACAACTGTTGGAAACTGTGCGACAGTTACAAATTGAGATGGGATAGATGAGGAATGACAATGTGAGGTTAATCCAAGAGCAAGAGAAGATTCTGAAAAGTATCTCTAATAAACATAATAACTGGGCATACCAACCAAATCCTAAACATGAAAATCAGTATGAAAGGGAACAAAAATATATTGAAAATAAACAAGTAGAGAGTCATAATCAATGCAGTCAGCAACAAGAGAGGCATAGGAGAAAGTATGGGGAAGATTTAGATGATGCCCAAGATCCAGTAATGACTAAGAAAAAGTGAACATAAATCCAAGGAGAGGTCTAGAAAATCAAACCACCAACCTATGATGGAGAAAAGGAGGAGACAACTGAAGCCTGGCTTATTAAAATGAATAAATATTTCCAGGTGTATGATGATAACAACGACCTCAGGTTATCTACCAGTTGTGGGGAAATGCCACTTTGTGGTGGGAGGAGGTAAACATTGTGAAAAAAGTTGATGAACAAAGGATTAATTGGGAAGAATTTGAAAATTACTTTAAGAGTAAATTTTTGACGAAGCATTTCTATGATGATAAATCCAGGGAGTTCCATGATTTACATCTAAAAAAACTAAATATGGACTAGTTCATTACCAATTTCACTACTTTATTGAGGTATGTACCTTATTTTCATGAAGAAAGGGCTAAGGTGTGAAGGTTGTTAGACTCCTATACCAATAGGTGTCATTTTTCATGATTGTCTTATTGAACTATGCAATATGTTCAAACCTTTTTCTTGTGCAAAGGTGTTCCATATTCTTAAAAAATCAAAAAATTTAAAAAATGTAAAGAGGGTATACCCTAAAATAAAAATCAAAGGGTAAAAAGAATAAAATGGTCAAAAAAGTGAAAGAAATGAACCCCAAACAAAAATAGACCAGGAAAGTGTGCAAGTCCAAATGCCACTACTATTTTATTTTTTGTAATAAACAAAATTGTGTGCAGTTTGTTAAACTTTTGCCACAATTTATGAAGAGTCAAACTGTTTAAACTTGACTCATTCATTTTTCAATTTCATGTTGTAGAATAGAGAATAAATATCTGACCAAACAGTTTAATCTTGGTAGATAAGTAGATAGGTAGAGTTAATAAAAGGTGCTCAATAGTTTAATCTGAGCCCTTGGATGTAATAAGTGTAGAAATAGATAGATTTGCCATGTAAAAGGAAAAGAAGATTGATAAGGGTTTTCCAGTCTAAGTGCACCCTAATAAAGAAGAGAAAATGGTAGAGAAAGTAGATAGGGTAGGTAGATGGCATTGCAAATTCTCATGTGATGAATGATGGCTTTAAAATGTTTGTAATCTTTTACTTTCTTCACCAAGTGCAAAGGAAAAACACTACATTGGCAGAATTTCAAAACACAGCAAGGTCAAAATCATTAATTTCCCATCTCACTTTTCCCCTAACAATTTACTAATTTCCCCTAAGTGCTAAGGAATTTGAAGATTAAAGGGGCTCAAGGCATTTCCTTGACTTTTGGAGGGACCGGACCCTCGGCCCAATAATTGAAAAAGACCTAAGTACTTGAAATCATCCATTATCACCTTCATTCACTTCTCAAAAATCTTTTCCTAAGTAAAATCCCATTTACTTAGGAAAATCCTTCAATATTTCATAAAAAGCCCTCAAAATCACTTTTTATTCTTAGTCCAAGTGATGAAATGATTATAATGCAATTTGCTTGTAAATCTTCACTTGCTTGGTTATATTAATAAATTTTGAGTTTACATTTTCCCTTGGTCATATTAACTCTAAGTTATGTATTAACTCCCATAAAAATGACCTTGTCCTATTATATTTAACTCTTTTTTTATAATATCCCAAAAACCCATATATTATATTTTTTAGCCAAAGTATTTAACCCCCATATATTCAAATAAAGAACCCACATTATATGCCCTTTGGCTAAAAAATATCATTATAAATAAATCCCGCCCCCTATGGTAATTGAATTAATTTAATTTAATTATCGTATAATAAGAATATGAAAAAACTTTGAACATATGGAATATGTGTTTAAAACTTTCGAAGTTTAATTCAAAATAAACTTCGAAACAAATCCATTCTCCGTGTATATTTTCTCCGTGCCCGATCATTTTCCCACATTTTTAAACCAAGGGATTAATTAACCCTCCAGGTTAATTAATAACCTCCCCAGCCAATCAAATCACTCCCCAAATGATTAATTAACCGTTAAACATGTCGGACCCGCACCATTAACTCCACGCCATCTCCCTGTTCCGTCAATCGTCAGATCATCCGCTCCAAGATCGACGGCTCTCGTCAATTCCGCTGGCCATCTCCGGTCCGAGAATTAACGCGCGAAATCGCAGCGGTTTTCAAACAGTACCAAGGCCACGTGTCATTCTTTCTATGGAATCGCTGCCCATCCTATCAATACCACCTTCCCTCAAAAGCGGTGCGGAAAAAACCGCTTACCGCCTGTCCGCTATGACCAATCCCCGTACGTGCTGACATCATCCGTTAAATTAATAAAAAATCCTCCACCCATTGAATTTGCGAATAAAACAAAATAAGCCCGCGTTTTTCATTATTTCATGCGCAGTAAACAACTACACCCCCGTGCAAAGAAATTCAAAAACCAACTGCTGAAGCCTTTGTTAACCAATTTGAGCATGGTTTACCTCCCAAAAATCATTTTAGATTCACTCCACAGACCTCTCAAAATCAAATGAAACCTTTTTGACCTCCCCTGAAAACCAATGCTTTCTTAACAATTTTTTTTTTTTTATAGGTGATCAGAAGACCACATGCTTGGATAAACAGTCTTAATACTAGTCATAAGACTTGTTTACTCCAAGAGTGTTATCAAATCTATTCAAACAGAGATGGAAGATAAAACATACAGTTGAAATACAAGAAAAGGAAACAGGATATTAAACAATTTACTGTTGAAATAGACAGTAAAAACCTAAACTACACATTGAAGGTAAAAGGACACAGTAAAGAACAGTTAAAGAGTATCAGTGGTTAAAGTGTATCAGGTAAAAGTCAGAATGAAAGTTAAAATGAAGTTACAGAGCGGTCAAAGGTAAACAGTAAAAGTAATTACAGAGGCAGTAAAATGGTAAAAATAAATGAAAATACTTTCACCAACATTGAAGTTTGTTTAAAGTGAAAGTAAAACAGTCAAAAGAACAAAAAAGTGAAAAGATGAAAAATACAACAAGAAGGAACATTTTTGCAGAAATTGCATGTTTTAGTCATTATTTTACAGAAACTATTGTGATCAATCCAAGATTAATTTTGAAAAAATGAAGGAGGTTTATGTTCTTAAGAGGACCATGTACAAAAACCTCTCTCACGTTTCTAACAGCTATTATGGTTTTGGAAATATTAAACAATGTTGGAAAGCACCTTTTGCAGAAAATTACAGTTAAGTCATCATTTTTCAGAGAATATTGTGGCCAGTAAGAAATACATCATACAAAACTGAAGGAGGTTTTTTTTCCTAAGTGACCCCTATACACAAACCTATCTCACTTTTTGCACAGTGATTTTAGAATGAGAGATACATGCACATCTTTACAGGCTATTTTTCAGACTCTGTAAAACTCTGTTTTACACATATTTTTACAGAGCCTATTGTGCACAGCTGGAGAGGAATTTTAGGAAACTGAAAGAGGTTTATCTCACCAACATATTAATCCACAATAACCTCTTTCACTTTTTACATATATATTACGTATTGAGCAATACAAATATATCATTGGACCCCAAGTTTGCAGAATTGTTGGAGCAGAATGCACAAAGAAAGGAAGCAGTTAGTGACTTGGATGCCTCATCATCAACTAAGAGTTGGATCAAATTTGAATTCTCCTCTTTTTCATCACCTATCCATAAAAAATAGTGCCAAATAGATGCATTAGTTTGAGTTTCCTTTACTTAAGTTCTATTTATGTAAAATAGTTGGAGAGATTTGTGAACTAATTTTGATATTTTTTTTCAAGATATTTTAGTTTAGAATTTGTATAAATACTCCCTCAATTGGAGTATTGAGGGTGGATTCTTCTACTTTGCTGTAACATTGACTTTTTGGAATAAAATTGTTTTGGAGAAACTTCTTTGTGGCTTGCTGGATGATGATTTGAAGCTCAAGACTTTTTGCAGGATTCATGTGTCAGACTACAGTTCAATAAGTCTTTTCTATCCTATGTTTTAAGTTTTATATATGTTTATAATATCACTGCGTTCCATTTCTGAATAATTGACATAAAAGAATAAATCAGAACTTACTTAAGTGTACTCTGATTTCAATTGTGATTATTCTAAATGTTTTCTTCTAAATTGGTTATAAGCAACGAATTCTTAATTGCTCTTGTTTCGCTGGTTTAAACATTTTGATTACTATAGTAAAGAATTATTAACTGCTCTTTATTTGTAATCATTAACTTTCTTTCTTTGAACATATTGAAAGATTCTTAAATGCCTTTCATCCCTTCAAAATCCATTCCATTCACTTTAATTTCTAAAATTGTTCTATGTTTGGCTATCTTGCCCTGCAAAGCCATCTTGTGTGTAGAATATTAATCCGGTAAAGCCATCCTTTTGACTCCATAACCCAATGGCCTGAAATAATCAATCGTACCCTTAGTTGGCGGATTCCACCATGCAAATTCAAACAAAACTCTTGGACTTATAACTAGCCTAATATTTTCTAAGAACAAAGCTAAATTTTAAAGAGAGAGCCCTCTCTGGATACAGATTGGCTAGATTCTGTATCTGAAGGTTGGTTTGTGGTTACCTCGGATTTACTTTCCTTTTCCACAACTTCAAGGAAAATCTGAGTGATAACATAGTGGCGACCATACTGGGGACCTGAAAATATTTATTGTCAATATTGTTTGCTTATAAGCTATGGACAGAGTCTGAAGATCAGCCAGGTAGCCTTTGAAATGCTTTTGCTCTGCAATTGCATAGTAAATAAATGTTGCTTCAGTCTATCTCTGGTTTAGCTTAATAACTGAACTTTAGTTTCAAACATTCAATTAGACTCTCTAGTTCAATAAATATTTGAGAAAATTTTAATTAAAAATCTAAAACTTCTTGAAGAAAATTGTCGAAGTTGTATTTTTTATTCCATTTAAAAACCAAAAAAAAAATTATCTAGAAAACTGACTGGGAAGACTAACCTTTTTCTTCAGAATTGTTTTATAGGTTTAGATCTGATCTATGATGGTGGACAGTGATCAGACACACAACGGTTAAAATCATCCACCTGGCGACTCCAAATCCATTTCACAATCAAGACTCCACTGGAGGAATGAACCTGGAAGAACAATATGGAAAGATCAGGCTTTCAAGTTGGATCTTAATCCAAGACATTATGTTCTTTCTCGTTAAGAACGTTTTTCAATATGTATTTTATTTTATATAAGGATCTAACTTGGTTTTACAGATATCGTGGCCTTTCATTATGGCTGATTTTCAAGATGATCCAAGAATAAAACGAAGATATGCTCCCATGAGCAGAGATCACATACCTGGATTTCCACACAAACTATCGAAGGTAAATTGGGGTGAAAATCTGCCCATGTTTCAAGATGAGAATATTGATGATCCTTTACTACATCTCATTAAATTTCATATACAATCATCAAGATTGAAAGGTGATTGGCATGAGGATTGCCTCATGAAGATATTCATGGGAACCTTAGAAGGAAAAGCAAGGGAATGGTACGAAGCTCTCAAACCTGCAAGTTTGTTTTCTCTAAAAGATTTTCATAAGGCATTTTATGAGCATTACAAAGAAGATTTTCCATCTTTATCATTAGCTGAAAATTGTTGTGATCAAGCTGAAGATCTTATACATTACCTTAAAAATATTGATGAAGATTTTGAAAATTGGCATCCTGAAGATTTATTAGAAGAAGTCCAAAACTTTCATTCTCAAGTTAAATGTCATAATAATCAAGAGGAGTTAAACAAAGATGAAATAAATCAGGGGATAAATCAAGATCCACAAAACTCCTTTGTATTAACAAATGATGTTTCATTTAATGTTTTGAATGGAGTTAAAGAAAATAATCAACCTCATGATCAATTTTTAGATAAGAGAAAAAACAACTGTCATTCCAATCTAAGAATTCAAAGATTCCCACCCCCCCTCACCGAAGAAGAAATCAATTTGCTTCTAAACATGCAACCATCCTCAAAATATTTACATAATGAAGAGATTGTTTCAACTTCTTCTAATGTTGATGAATGTACAAAATTTTTTATCCATGAAGGGACAGAAGAACAAGTTGATGCTCATGTTATTCTACCTTCCCAAAAAGGCCCATTGCTTGATATCACGCCTATTGAACAAAACAATGATTTTCAAACAGAATGCAACCAATCTAATCAAGATATATTGGGATTGTTGGAAGAGAAATATGCTGATCCAATTTTTATAATTAATGACATTCCTTATTCTGAAGATTTTCCTAAATACGATCAGTATGATGATAATTATGATAATTTCACAAAACAATCACTAGCTATTTTGAGGGATGAGATATTAGAACTTCAGCTTGATGAGGATTTTCTAAGAGCTTTCTTTCTTCTCTTAAAATCAAGAAAATGTTCTCCTCAAGTTAAAAAATGGCTTCTTGATATAATTTATGAAAATTATGAAAATGAAATCAAACTTTTGCATTCTCAAATTCAGTCATACAATTTCCGAAATCCTAAAGAATTCTTTGAAAATCTTCCTTCTCCAAAGCAAGAGGAAATTGTACTATCTTTTGACTTGCATATTGAAGATGATTATTCTTTCAAACACAAGACTGAAGAAATAAGTTCATGGACTAATATTCATAATTCAATTGAAAAATTAGTCATTGAAGGCCTAGAAGTAAATAACATACATCATGCTTTTATTGATCCTATATCAGATTATATGGAGAATCTTTTGAGCCCAAATTTGCAAACATGTTTTCTCTATAAGGATAAAATACATCAAAAGTGGCCTTTACACATCATATCATTTATTATAAAGGCACATGATCATAACATACTTCCAATTTTGATCACAAGAAATCAAGTTATCCATTTATTTTTACAGCTACTTGATTGGCTTCATTGGCATTTTTGTATTACCTGATTCAATAAGATTTTTAGTAGATTGAGTAGGTAGATGAGTGCTAATAAGCTCAGGATTTTGAGCATTTTTCTTTTTTAGTTTTCAATTTTCAGCTAGTTTTTCATTAAGTTGGTTTGAAAATTTTTGTGTGTTGTTTTAAGTTTCAGATCAGATTTCAGGTTGCAGAAAAAGGACTATATTCAATTCAAGATTTTCAGCCAAAGCAAATGCATGTTTGAGATTGGACCAAGGCATAAGATTTCCAACTGGGAAACAAAGTTTTGAGTGGATGGTAACCTACTGGAGTTGAAGCCCGAGGAGAAGACCCTAAGCTTCAGAAGTATTACTGTCATACCTACAATAAAGCCACCAGAAAAAGAAGATTTCATGGTTCAGGTAAAGACACTTTAAAGCATCTCACCTGCTGTTCTTGACTTTTCACCAGGAAAAGACATCCCCATGTGGAGCTAGTGTTAGACTCCTATACCAATAGGTGTCATTTTTCATGATTGGCTTGGTGAACTATGCAATATGTTCAAACCTTTTTCTTGTGTAAAAGTGTTCCATATTCTTTAAAAATCAAAAAATTTAAAAAATGTAAAGAGGGTATACCCTAAAAGAGAGATCAAAGGGTGAAAATAATAAAATGGTCAAAAAAGTGAAAGAAATGAACCCCAAACAAAAATAGACCAGGAAAGTGTGCAAGTCTAAATGCCACTACTATTTCATTTTTTGTAATAAACAAAATTGTGTGCAGCTTGTCAAAATTTTTCCACAATTTATGAAGAGTCAAATTGTTTAAACTTGACTCATTCATTTTTCAATTTCATGTTGTAGAATAGAGAATAAATATCTGACCAAACAGTTTAATCTTGGCAGATAAGTAGATAGGTAGAGTTAATAAAAGATGCTCAACAGTTTAATCTGAGCCCTTGGATGTAATAAGTGTAGAAATAGATAGATTTTCCATGTAAAAGGAAAAGAAGATTGATAAGGGTTTGCCAGTCTAAGTGCACCCTAATAAAGAAGAGAAAATGGTAGAGAAAGTAGATAGGGTAGGTAGATGGCATTGCAAATTCTCATGTGATGAATGATGGCTTTAAAATGTTTGTAATATTTTACTTTCATCACCAAGTGCAAAGGCAGAACACCACATTGGCAGACTTTCAGAACACAGCAAGGTCAAAATCATTAACTTCCCATCTCACTTTTTCCCTAACAATTTACTAATTTCCCCTAAGTGCTAAGGAATTTGAAGATTAAAGGGGCTCAAGGCATTTCCTTGACTTTTGGAGGGACCGGACCCTCGGCCCAATAATTGAAAAGACCTAAGTACTTGAAATCATCCATTATCACATTCATTCATCTTTCAAAAATCTTTTCCTAAGTAAAATCCTATTTTACTTAGGAAAATCCTTCAATATTTCATGAAAAGCCCTCAAAATCACTTTTATTCTTAGTCTAAGTGATGAAAGTATAATAATGCCATTTACTTTTGAATCTTCACTTTCTTGGTTATATTTAAATATTTTGAGTTTACATTGTCCCTTTGTCATATTAACTCTAACTTATGTATTAACTCCCATAAAAATCACCTTTTCCTATGTATATAATTCCTTTTTTATAAATATCCCAAAAACCCATATATTATAGTTTTTAGCCAAAGTATTTAACCCCCATATATTCAAATAAAGAACCCACATTATATGCCCTTTGGCTAAAAAATATCATTATAAATAAATTCCGCCCCCTATGGTAATTGAATTAATTTAATTTAATTATCGTATAATAAGAATATGAAAAAACTTTGAACATATGGAATATGTGTTTAAAACAAAATAATTTCGAAGTTTAATTCAAAATAAACTTTGAAACAAATCCATTCTTCGTGTATATTTTCTCTGCGCCCGATCATTTTCCCACATTTTTAAACCATGGGATTAATTAACTCTCCAGGTTAATTAATAACCTCCCCAGCCAATCAAATCACTCCCGAAATGATTAATTAACCGTTAAACGCATCGGACCCACACCATTAACTCCTCACCATCTCCCTGTTCCGTAAACCATCAGATCACCCGCTCCAAGATCGACGGCTCTCGTCAATTCCGCTGGCCATCCCTGGTCCGAGTGTTAACCCGTGAAATCACAGCGGTTTTCAAATAGTACCTTGGCCACGCATCGTTTGTTTTTTGGATTCGCTACCTCTCCTCCCAAAACCGCCTTCCCTCAAAAGTGGTGCGGAAAACCGCTACCGCCCGTCCGCTATGACCAATCCCCGTACGTGCCGACATCATCCGTTAAAATAATAAAAAATTCTGCCACCCATTGACTTTGTGAATGAAACAAAATAAGCCCGCGTTTTTCATTTTTCTCATTCATAGTGAACGACCAGACTCCCATGCAGTAAAACCATTTGTAACCCTGCTGTGCCACCTGAAGCCTCTTTTAACCAATTCGATTATGGTTTACCTCCCAAAAATCATTATAGATTCACTCCATAGACCTCTCAAAATCAAATGAAACCTTTTCGACCTCCCTTGCAAACCAATGCTTTCTTAACAATTTGTTTTGTTTTACAGGTGATCAGAAGACCACATCCTTGGATAAACAATCTTAATACTAGTCATAAGACTTGTTTACTCCAAGAGTGTTATCAAATCTATTCAAATAGAGATGGAAGATAAAACATACAGTTGAAAGACAAGCAAAGGAAACAAGATATTAAACGATTTACTGTTGAAACAGACAGTAAAAACCTAAACTACACATTGAAGGTAAAAGGACACAGTAAAGAATAGTTAAAGAGTATCAGTGGTTAAAGTGTATCAGGTAAAAGTCAGAGTGAAAGTTAAAATGAAGTTACAGAGCAGTCAAAGGTAAACAATAAAAGTAATTACAGAGGCAGTAAAATGGTAAAAAGAAATGAAAATACTTTCACCAACATTGAAGTTTATCTAAATTGAAAGTAAAACAGTTAAAAGAACAAAAAGGTGAAAAGTTGAAAACCACAACAAGAAGGAACATTTTTGCAGAAATTTCATGCTTTAGTCATTGTTTTGCAGAAACTATTGTGATCAATCCAAGATTAATTTTGAAAAACTTAAGGAGGTTTATGTTCTTAAGAGGACCATCTACAAAAACCTCTCTCACTTTTCTAACAGCTATTATGGTTTTGGAAATATTAAACAATGTTGAAAAGCACTTTTTGCAGAAAATTACAGTCAAGTCATCATTTTGCAGAGAATATTGTGGCCAATTAGAAATACATTTCAAAAAACTGAAGGAGGTTTTTGTTCCTAAGAGACCCATCTACAAAAACCTATCTCAGTTTTTTCACAGTGGTTTTATAATGAGAGATACATGCGCATCTTTACAGGCCATTTTTCAGACTCTGTAAAACTCTGTTTTACACATATTTTTTACAGAGACTATTATGCATAGCTGGAGAGGAATTTTGGGAAAATGAAAGAGGTTTATCTCACCAACATATTTATCTACAATAAAATCTTTCAATTTTTACATATCTATTACGGATTGAGAAATACAAAGATATCATTGGACCCCAAGTTTGCAGAATTGTTGGAGCAGATTGCACAAAGAAAGGAAGCAGTTAGTGACTGGGATGCCTCATCATCAACTAAGAGTTGGATCAAATTCGAATTCTCCTCTTTTTCATCACCTATCCATACAAAATAGTGCCAAATAGATGCATTAGTTTGAGTGTCCTTTACTTAAGTTCTATTTATGTAAAATAGTTGGAGAGATTTGTGAACTAATTTTGATATTTTTTCAAGATATTTTAGTTTAGAATTTGTATAAATACTTCACTCTTGGAAGTATTTTGGGTGGATTCTTCTACTTTGCTGTAACATTGAATTTTTGGAATAAAAGTGTTTTGGAGAAACTTCTTTGTGGCTTGCTGGATGATGATTTGAAGCTCAAGACTTTTTGCAGGATTCATGTGTCAGACTACAGTTCAATAAGTCTTTTCTATCCTATGTTTTAAGTTTTATATCTGTTTATAATATCACCGTGTTCCATTTCTGAATAATTGACATAAAATAATAAATCAGAACATACTTAAGTGTACTCTGATTTCAATTGTGATTATTCTAAATGTTTTCTTCTAAACTGGTTATAAGCAACGAATTCTTAATTGCTCTTGTTTCGCTGGTTTAAACATTTTGATTACTATAGTAAAGAATTATTAACTGCTCTTTATTTGTAATCATTCACTTTCTTTCTTTGAACATGTTGAAAGATTCTTAATTTCCTTTCATCCCTTCAAAATCCATTCCATTCACTTTAATTTCTAAAATTGTTCTCTGTTTGGCTATCTTGCCCTGCAAAGCCATCTTGTGTGTAGAATATTAATCCAGTAAAGCCATCCTTTTGACTCCATAGCCCAATGGCCTGAAAATATTCAACCTTGCCCTTAGTTGGCGAATTCCACCATTTTCAAACAAAATTCTTGGACTTATAGCTAGCCTAAAACTTTCTAAGAACAGAGCTAAATTTTAAAGAGAGAGCCCTCTCTGGATACAGATTGGCTAGATTTTGTATATGAAGGTTGGTTTGTGGTTACCTCGGGTATACTTTCCTTTTCCACAACTTCAAGGAAAACCTGAGTGCAGATGACGGTTCCTGGTAGAGACCCCGCTTTGTATGAAAGAAAGGATTGAGTTTGACAACCATAAAACAATGGATGAGGCAAATAAGAAGGCACATATGTGCTATCAACAAACCAAGTCGTGGCATTTTGGCAAAAGCTGGAATGAGAAGAAAGCACCAAGGAGCTCCCAAAATTTCATAAATTTTAAGTCAGCCCATAAAAATGAACAGAGGAGTTCAGTAAATCATGGGTTGGAGAAATCATAGTCCAAGGTGAAGTGGCAGCCAGGAGATAGAGCACTAGAAGTAACCATCAAAGCAGAACCTAGGCAAGTGACCAAACCCCCTTTACAGTGCTAGGGTTTTGGCGAAGCACATTATTACCAAAAATGTCCACACAAAGCAAGAGTTGAATAGGCATCTAATGTGTAAGAAGCTTCCACTGTGGGAGATGCAGCAAGTAGTATACCTCGAATTAACATGGCATTGGAAGACTGACAGGAAGAGTACTAGCCTTCAATGATAGAGTGCGAAGGTAAGATTAATAACCATCCCGTTTCTATTTTTATTGACCCTGGCGCTAGTTTAATTTATATCAACCCAAAAGTTATATAAATTTTCTAGCTACCTAGCATCAAATTCCAAAAACCTTGGTTGGTTCAATTGGCTATTGGAGCCAAGCGACGGGTAATTGCAAAAAAATAAAAATTTTCAATTGAAGTGTCGAGACAAAAGATTCATGTGAATATTAATATACTTCCTTTGGGTTCATACGATGTATTTATTGGAATGGAATGATTGGAAAAACATTTTTCTATGGTGGACTACAAGGAAAAGACTGTCGGATTTCTCACCAGTGAAGGTGTGAGGCAAAAGCTACAAGGTATAAATAAAGACATCAAATTACGACCTATCACAAACAATAAATTAGGGAAGTGTATCTGAAAGGGTTGCCAAATTTATCCTGTGCAGGTCAGATATATGAATTCGAAAGACAAAATAGACGCACTTGAAAACTTGCATATTATCCAAGATTTTGCTGATGTATTTCGAGAGTCGATTCCTGAATTTCCACCCAACAGGTACATTTAATTTAAAATTGGACTAATCCTAGGAGAAACCCTTATATCAAGGGCTCCCTACCAGATGAGTGTCCCTGAATTGACAGAACTCAAAATGCAACTACCGGAGCTACTTGAGAAATGATATATTCGCCCGAGCGTTTCTCTTGGGGAGCCCCGATATTATTTGTGTGGAAGATATATGGAACCATGAGGTAATGTATCGACTACCATCAGTTGAATAAACTAACTTTAAAAAAAAAATACTTGTTTCCACGAATTGATGCTCTGTTTGATCAAGTTTGTGGAGCAAGTGTTTTCAGAAAGTTGATCTGAGATCAAGATATCATCAAATCTAGATCAAGGAAAAAGATATTTGAAAATCTGATTTTTGGACTCGTTATGGTCACTACGAGTTTGTGGTATTGCCATTTGGCCTTCCCAATTCTCCTGCAACATTTATGAGTATGATGAATGAAATATTTCAGCCTTACTTAGACAATTTTGAACTCATATTTATTGATGATATTATGATCTATTCTAAAAATCTGGATTAAGATGAAAAACACCTCAAAATATTGTTACAAACCTTAAGGGAAAATGAGTTGTACACAAAATACAACAAGTGTTACTTTTTCAAGGACCGAATCAAGTATTTGGGGCATGTAATATCAGTTTAAGGAATAGCCGTGGACCCTAAAAAGATTCAGAAAATTATGGAATGGACTGTTCCTACGAACATTGCTAATATAAGGTTATTCATGGGCTTGACAGGTTACTATCGTTGTTTTATCAAGACCTTCTCTAAAATTGTGTATCCCATAATTTCTTTACAAAATAAGGGAAGGGATTTTCGATGGACAGCAAAATTCCAACAAAGATTTTAAAAGTTAAAGAAAATATTAACTTCAACCCCAATTTTGAAGGTGACGGATCCAAAAAAGGAGTTTGTGGTTTGTACTGATGCAAGTCAAGAAGGAGTGGGAGGAGTTTTGATGCAAGAAGATAAGGTAGTGGAACATGAGTCCCGCAAGCTGAAGGAGCACAAACATAAGTACTCGAATTAAGATTTAGAATTTACATCAGTAATCTATTAAAAATGTGGCGTCATTATTTGTTGGGGAAAAAATTTCTACTGTTAACAGATCACAGTAGTTTGACCAACTTCTTTAGTTAGCCCACATTGAATGCTTAACGAGCTAGATGGACTACCTTTCTAAGCATCTTCGATTTCTATATTAAACACTTGTAGGGAAAATGAAATCGTGTGTTTGATGAATTAACTAGAAAGGTACAACATGTGTACAAAATACAATTTCACTGCCTTGAATTTGATGTATCGGGGCCACTGGTGGAGGCTGCTCATGAAGACCCAAAATAGTAGCATCTATGGTATCTCAGGCAAGAGTTAAAAAAATGGGGAGGGTAATTGAAAGACACATAACACACAAACTGGAAGCAAAGTAAAAAATATATTAATAAATGTTTCAATCAATGATGTACAATGTGTACACATATAAATACATCAAGAAAATGTTGAATCAATTCCCCAATTTTCTTGGACTCTAATAAGATGTTACCTAACACAAACTAACCCAAGGATTAGTTGTCTAGCATTCCCCCCTTAATCCGAAGGGATATACCAATGTCCAATAATGAGAGCTAGAAATGCAGAAATGCATCTCAGCCAAGAGCTAAATGTCGCTCGGAAATGGTTTTCAAGGATGACCACAAACCAAAAATGGGAGAACTCAATGTCTCAACCAACACTAATTCTGGAACCTACATAGCAGTTCTCAGAAGAAAAAAAAATGTGGTTTTAAGATGACCACAAACTTTGGAACTATCACAGAAGTTCCTTGAACAATCCCAAATCAGGAAGTTCTAACTCAGAAAAAACTCAATCAACTAAGGTTGTGGCTCAGGATGTGGATCACTAACTTAGGCTCGCTTGACATCTTGAACTCGAACCTGTAGCATACCACCCACCAACAGTAATGAGTATGAAATTAATGATTAGGACCAATTGACCTTCAAAGGAAGGATTTATGTTCCTAAGAAAGCATCAATCAAATAATTATTACTAGATGAGCATCACTATAGTCCTTATGCATCTCATCCAAGATATTAGAAATTGTTTCGATTTGAAGAAATAATATTTTTGGCCAGGAATGCGTAAATATATCACATAATATCTATCGAAATTCTTGGAATGTCAGCAGGTAAAGGCTGAGCACCATCACCTTGCAGGTTTGTTAACCCCCTTCCCATTCCGGAGTGGAAATGGGAAACAATCACACTAGATTTTATAACTGTATTACCAAAGACCACGAAGTGGCATGACTCCATTATGGTAGTGGTGGACAAATTGAGAAAGAATGCTCACTTTATACCGATGTTTTTGTGTTATTCAACAACACCCATTATTTTAGCATAGTTACCTCAGAAAAATATTGGGGACCCTTTTAGAAAATTTTTTAGAGTAAAACAACTAAGACCGTTAACTGATGAATTAAAATATAAATAGGAATCAAAGGGGTTAAAAACCTTGAATTTTAGCCTTAAAGACACTTAATAAAATCGCAATATCTCAATCACAATATCATAATGAAAGACATATGGCTCCTAAAATCCACTCAACACAAATTGAGATGCAAAATACATCAAAGCACTTTAATAAAGGAAAAAGGATTTTTCCCAAACAAATTATCCTGACGTGTTTGGAAAAATACTGAGAGGGGGGGTGAATTAGTATTTAGAGCTTACTGAAAACTTTTAATTTTTCCTTACTAAATTCCATACGCGACTTTAATGAACCCAACTCGCGTATACACGTGGATATCCTTAAGAAAACTTGTGTATTACCAGAGATCTTATTATGCATATAATTCTTTACTTAGATCAATGCATCATTCATTCATCAGATGTTTAGTAAGCAATAAGCATGTGTAGTAAGAACTATATAAATCATCACACATAAGAAACACACATGAACACCAGGATTTAAGGTGGAAACCGAATTCAGGAGAAAACCACCGCTGCTGTTGTCTCTATATTCAATATTTATTATAAAGAAAACTACTTACAGTCATGTACTGGTGCAAACTCATACCAACACGTAGGCACCCACCTGCAGAAGGCTGCAACCTTCTCTCGTTCTCTAGCTACTACTGCAAGGGAGCTTCAACCCCACGATCTCATTTACCAACCACTCCTGGAAGGGAGCTACAACCCCCTCACTGAAGGCTTCGACCCTCAACTCCACCATGGTCAATTTTCATACTGGATCCAACAAATTCCACACAACACACCTTGTAGGCCTCTTTTCATAAGATTTTCAGACTGGACCCACCCCACATATTTAAGCTCAAAGAACATACATCAAACTAAAACTTATAACCCATTCAATTCATTCATTGAATCATCAACCAATCAACCAACCAACCACTGATCTTTAATCATGATAAACTAGCAGGATAATCAGTAAACAACTCAGATCTGTATGAAGACATCACTGATAGACAACCGTTATACAACAAAAAATATCAGATATTTCCTTCTGCACACTTCAGCAAAACCCTAGATTCCATACTCGCTTTTACTTCACTGAACCCGTGTATATGCGCGCTTTCACAGAGACAAACCTGCGTATATATCTGCAACTAATTCAGGACTGACCTTAGATTCCATACATGCTTTTGCTGATACTAACCCGCGTATATATCTGCAACTAATTTAGGACTGACCTTAGATTCCATACGTGCTTTTGCTGATACTAACCTGCGTATATACGCGCTTTCATTGAGACCAACTAGCGTGTAGATATGTAAATGTGAATTTTGCAAAATAGACCAGATCTATAAAACTCACCCAGATTTCTTCATTTTCTTCAGCAGACTTGCGCCAGTTCTTCATCATTCCTTTAGTAGGTCATTCTAGAAATTCATCATCATCAGATCTAGAGATCTTGAACCATCATCATATCCATGGGTGCATCATAGATTCAGATCTATCAATTAAGAACAGAGTTCATCCATGCATATATTCCTTAGAGAAATTTATTCATCAACAACCCTTACACATGCACACTTTGCACTATGATCTTCTTCTCCTTAAATAGATTTAGCTTTTACCAATACCATGAGTCAAAACCACTCAACTGTTGATAGTATTCTTGGACGGAATCAAATAGACAATACAACGCTCAATATTGTGTGCCAATACCATGGTAATGCCCCTTGGTATTATAATTTTGGAGCAAAAATATGCATACACGACTTGGAATGTACATATGTGCATGCATACAAGACTTTTCCTTTACAAACCCGCGTATACATTGTGACATATTAAAATAACATTTCTCTAGCACATACTGGAATTCTTTTCCCTGTCACATATGAACTGATCTGTAGATACATCATTCTTAAATATTTAACACATAGGTTGCTTATCATAGGCAACTCATCAAGTAGGTTTCCATCAAGGACAACTTCATCAAGTAGGTTTCCATCAAGGACAACACATTACATCATATTGCCAACAATCTCCCCCTTTGGACTTGACGGCAACCACGATGGTGTTTTGATCACCACAATGGATAGATACATTAATCACAACCATTATTCAAACACTATGATACTCTCCCCCTTTGACATCAAGGGAAAAGGGCAGATCAAAACTAAAACAAGGTTTCTCTTCCCTTGTACAAATATGAGCTCTATAGATCTGAAGTGCACTGAATTTACCATGCTCCCCCTCAGTTCATATTGAATCTTTAGACAGAATTTTCAATGAAGTACATGAATCTATAACTTAACCAAGTATGACTATTCCTATCACCAAGCACTCATACTTACATCAATGATCCAACCAAGTGGAATTACATATTTGACTGAACTACCCAACCAAGTGGGTTTAAAATTTTTGACTCAACTACCCAACTAAGTGGGTTTAAAAATTTGACCAAGTCCTTACATGACTGAATATAACAATTTTACATCATAGGTCTCAACATGACCTTTTCATCAAATTACAGATATGACTTTTTATAAACAAGACCAATGAATCTCAATCATGAGATCAGACCATAGCAAACACTTAGAATGCCAACAATGCATCCTTTCCCACAGGAAAAGTGCTCCCCCTTAGCTTGTGCACCCTGAACACTTTCAATAGCAAATCATCAAGGCATCTTCATCAAAAATATATTAGAGAAAACAAAAATGTAAGAACTGGAACATCACCAGAGATACCCAATAGCACCGCAACAGTTCTGCAGAGGTTGACCTAGAAAATTGTGCCAGAAAAAACCCATACGCGGTTTTATCTACATAAGCTCGTGTATATACACGACTGTCCTTTATGAAATTCGTGTTTCCAATTTACTCTTATGAATTTAAGAAGATCTGATCTTCTGAGCGGCAGAGACAATTCCCAGCTTTTTTCTGAGATATTCGAAGGCTTCCCTGGGAAGAGGTTTAGTAAATATATCAGAAACTTGTTCTTTGGAGGGTACATACTCCAATATCACCTTTTTTTCAAGCACCTGTTCATGTAAGAAGTGATACTTGATAGGGATGTGCTTGGTCTTGGAATGCATAACAGGATTCTTTGAGATACTGATGGCACTTGTATTATCACACATAATGGATATGGGAGGTGAACATGTGATTTTAATGTCTTGTGTTGGGGTCCTGGTGATTTGGCAGACTGGAATACCAAATGACAAGAAAACATCAGAACCACTTTGGAATCCTAGGATCTAGCTCTCCTGGATTCAGAGAGGGATCTCTCTATGTAAGTATTGATTTTGAAGATATTTCTTTATGCTTAGTTATGTTTTTAGGCTAGTTATGAAGTTCAAGAGGTTGTTTGTTTTGTTTTGGTTGGGACTCATTAACTTAGAAGGTCATGTGAAGTAAAGAAGGAAATAAGTAAAAGGGTATTTCGGCATGGGAAGATAGATCAGAGAGTGCTAAACCATTGGGCTATGGAGTCATAAAAGGGTTTACTCAGATATCAACTATCCAAGAGTTTTCAAAGGGCAAGTCATCTATATCAGAAGATCTTTTAAGTTAAGTTTGTGGTAGGGAACATCAAGGAGTGAAATGAAAGAAGCAACATGTAAGAAAACAAAGGCAACCTAAGATCAAGCAAGGACTTTTAACCTAACCTAATTTTGGCATACTCTTAGGAACAAAAACATTAAATACAAAAAAGGGCAATCTAAGATCAGGTAAGGAATTTTAACCTAGCCTTCTTTTGACATACACTCAAAGGAAAAAACATGGTAGATAAACATAAAAAGCAACCTAAGATCAGGTAAGAACTTTAAACCAAACCTTCTTTTGGCATAATTTTAAGGGAAACCTTCAAAAAAAATGTTTTAAAACTAAACAAGGGACCGGGCTAACCATAGACTTCCTTGCTTCAGGCTTTACTTAGCATGCAATGAAAATATCATTCAAGAACAGTACCTCAAGTTCTACTCAGCAAGACATGGAATCACCAACTTTCTTGACTAGTTATACTCTATTGATATCACTCTTAAATACACATTTAGTAGAAAACATAAAGATAAATATTTTCAGTGAGAGTTAGGGTACTTTGCAGTATATCCTACTCTATATTTGGTGTTCTTTATCAGAAAATATGAACAGAGTGGAAAACATGAGATAAGAAACAAAGACAATGAGGAAACACATCACCAATGATTTAGATCAGGATCTAGTGAATCTGCTTGTATATTGATGTCCAAAACCAGTTACATACTCTGAACCCAACAACTTCTACAATCCAATTATTCTCTTCCTAAACTACTATATTACAACTACTCAGTAACTCTAACTCAATACCAGTTCAGCAATTAACAATGTTCCAACCATTACAATGAATTTTCTTTGAATACTTATAGGTGAAAGACGAAGAGTATGGTAGAAGTGGTAATAAATATGAATTAAGAGAGAGTGGGAGAAGTGCTCGAATTCCCATTCTGCTTAATGACAGTTGCATTAACTGTTTGTATCACTTGGGTAGTATTTCCTATTTTTATGCATATCTGGTAGGCAGACATTTAACTCTGAAGTGTATTCTTTGAAGCAACCATGGTAGGAAGTACTCTGTTTGACCTCTACGACAAGTGAACTGCCCGGTTTCAGGTTCTGTAGCCCACGCCTGCTTAATAGCTGTTCTGACAGTTTTTTAATGAAGTCTCTGTCATAAGGATGGCTGCCATAGTGTCTTTGAAAAGCTAAGTAGACCGCGGGCGTCCTTTTGGTGGAGTAACAACTGTTGTAGATGTGGCATTCGAGGCCTTTTTATGATGATCTGTCAATTTGTGTGGCTTTAAACACTGCTTAAGACTTTGACTCCACTTTTAAGTTTGATTATGCCCTTCCATCCTATTTTTGTCTTTGATTGTGCTTTTTCTTGACTTTTTTGACTGTTTTGGGCTTTGTCACCTACCTTTTATCCTTTCCTGGTTTCCTTAACTGTAGGTTTAAAATCCTTAATCTTCAGCTTTTTGGTATTTAATCCCTGACACTGTGTATAAACCTTCAAGCTGTTAGTTTAAACCTTTAATCCTTTAACTCTCTATTCCTTTGGTTTACTTTACTGATTTCCTTTGTTTTGTAGTGTGCAGGGTCTCCTTTGGGTGCGCTGAGGGTTTAATAGTACAAACAGTGCTCGCATAGCACTGATTAATCGTAAAATGCAACCTTACGACTCCTTTTCTGTGTTTTCTGGGCTTCAGATGAGGCAATCCTTGACCATGTTCCCTTGTGAACTTTATGAGGACCTTTTCCTTAAAAATCACCACCAAAAACTTGCAAAAACCACAAGCTACGTTATAAAAAAACTGCGAGTTTGGGAAAAACTGCTTAGGAGGTTGGCGGAGCAGTGCAGAGGAGGTGAAAATGCAGGCGAAGGGGTTTTGTGGGAAAAAACCTGCAAAAATCAGGTTTAAATTTAAATATTGGAGCGAAAATGGGCAAAGGCAGTTTGGAAATACCGCGAGCAGTTATCGCGTGACGAATAAATGGTAAGTGGTTTAAACACGTTTTAACATGATTCCACACACTACGTGACACCTGTCTTTTAGAAAACCGCCAGTATCGTGCGAATTTGGAGTGTTAAACTCTGGGTGCAAAAATTATGCGATATGTCGCCAAAACCATCGGATGAGGGGGATGAGATCCGATGGTGCGGATCGGGTGCGATGGAGAAACTGCGCGGTGAGTTGTTTAAGTGGAGATTAGGTGTCATCGCAAGATTGGGGGAGTGATTTGTGAAGTGGAAGGTGGGTCCGGAGGGAGGTTGGGTGACAGAGTAAATGACGACCGTCGGATCTAACGAATCAATGGTGGAGATTCATTTTCTAGGGTGAATGAATGCAGGATTTGGGCGGAGGAAGGATAGGGGAAAAGGCGCGATATTCATTGATCTCTAAAGATCAACGATTGGGATGATTTCGTAAAGTGACAAGGCAGGGACTCAAGGGGTTAGGGAAAAGGCGCGGTCTTATGGGAGGACACGGAACCCGGGCCAAGAGAAGAGGGGCTTATCGCAATCGGGGGAAAAGTTTGCAACGAAAATGCTATATTTAGGGAAAAAGCCGATACGATAGGGTTAGAGGGGTTTTTTTTTGTTAAAGCACTAGGTTTATGACAGAAAGGGCGAAAGGCCTTAAAAAGAATGAGAGAAACTTTTTAAGGGTTTTATGCATTTTTTGAAGGTTTTCATGGCTTCTTGGAGTCCCGATAGCTAAAAGGAAGGAGTTTTTAAACCAAAACAAAGGGTTTAATGGTTCAAAGGGGATTTTGAAGGTTTTTTGAGGAGAATAAAGGGAAAATGAAAAAGGAGAAGAGGAAACTTTCCAGAGGAAAATAAAGGGTAAAAAGGGCCATAATGAGTGAATGGGCTGTTTAGGAAACAATTTTCAAAAGGGAACAACATGTTTAACTTGGTGGATTTCTTCTAATGAAACATTAGTGAAGATTACTTGCTGAGTTCAAGCAGCACAAGAAGACTTCAAGAATGAGCAGTTTTGCATGAAAACAATCTCTTGAAGGCTCAAGACTTATTTTTAGTCATAATTTTCTCTTACAAAATTTACTGATGGCTAACAATGGCTCCACTTGGGGATGGCAGCTCCTTGGAGGTGTCAAGAATCTTCAAAATTTGATCTCTGGGATGTAGACCTGTGCCTTCTCCATGACAAGAAGTTACTCTTTGATCATGCAGCTTTGAAATATGATCAACATTTATATCAAACAAAATTATCTCCCAAACAACTACCTACACAACCTACTTCCTAACATTTTTTCTTAACAGGTGCATTTGGACTTGCAGACCTTGAACATCAACATTTTATTCTTTTTAAAGTAGGAAAAACTAATCTAAGTCTACACTTATTTCTCCATGAGCTCAGATTAAACAGTTGAACTCATAGCTTCTCTACCTAATCTACTATCTTCCAGGATTAAACTTTTTGACAGATTTGGCATTCTCTATATTCTAGAACAGAAATTGAAACACAGTCAAACCAGGATTAAGCTGTTTGATTTGCTGTAGTGTCCCTAGCCATGAAACCAGCTGCACATAGACTTATTTTCAGAAAACTTAAACAAAACTGTGAAGGCTTAAGATTTGAAGATTCCAAGCATCCCTCATTGTTTCTTCCAGCTTTGATTCTGATCTCCTTCAGCTGTCTTCTTATTATTTTCTTGGTTCAAATTTTCAGCATGTTAGAACCAATCCTCTTTGTATCTTTGGCTCAGGTTTTGATTTGATTAGAGCCATTCTTTCTCTTTGATTTTTTGGTTCAGATTTGAGCATATTAGAACCAATTATTTCTCCATCCTAATCTAATCTACTGATAAACCAAGATTAAAATGTTTGGAAAATCTGATTCACTAACCTATCAATAGTAAATTAAAATCTATCTAGCCATGATTAGGCTGTATGACTAGATAACAGTGCTCTTTCAACTAGTGGCATTTAGGCTTGCTCACTTTCAGACTTTCTTTTTTCTTGGTATGGGCTGTACCTTCCATTTTTTTTTAATCTGCCCTCTTTTCTCTTTTTATATTGTTTTTGTATTTTTCATTTTTTAAAAATAAAACGAAGCAATGATATTTACAATAGAAAATGAAAGATTTAAACTGAATTTTTAGCAGAAATAAGGTTTGAGCATCTTGCCATTGACAGGACCCCCAAGCAGGTATGTACCATCCATCTCCTGTAGAAAAAATTCATTATGACCAATAAAATATTGAATAATGTAAGGGCCTTTCCATAAATTGTCAAACTTTCCATGTTTTCCCTTATCTTCTCTCCCAGAATCCCATTTGAGTACTTTGTCACCAATCTTGAAATCACTGGCCTTTGTCCTCTTATCAATTTTTTTTTTGATATTCTCTTGTACTTTCTGTTCTCTGTTAAAAACTTCCTCCCTGGTTTGTTGAAGATGTATGGTTTGATTAATCCTTCTCATCATGCTATCTTCTTCTGATTGTATTTCTTGGACCAACTTCATCACTGGCACTCCCAAACTAATAGGAAAAACTACATCAGCTCCATACACCAGCTGATAGGGAGACATTCCAATTGATTTCTTTGTTGTCAATCTATCTGTCCATAAGGCATGTACCAGCTTGTTGTGCCATGATCTCTGATTTTCTTCTAGAAGTTTCTTTATTATGTTTACTAGGCTTTTATTGGAAGATTCAGCCAATCCATTACCTTGAGGGTAATAAGCTATAGAATGACCAAGCACAATCTGATATCTGTGACATAAATCAACCATCTTTTTAGAAACAAATGCAGCAGCATTTTCAGTGATAATTTTCCTAGGACAGCCAAATCTAGACAGGGTATGATCTTCAAGGAATTTTATGATGACTGAGTCTGTGGCTTTCCTAGAAGGGGTGACTTCTATCCATTTGGTGAAATAGTCAGTGGTTGCGAGTATCCATCTATGTTGGGCAGATGAGGCAGGGTGGATTTCTCCAATGAAGTCTAGGCCCCACTACTGAAAATGAGCTTCAACAGTGATTGGTTGCAAAGGTAGGGGAAGCAATTTTCTCTTGCCTTCAAATATTTTGCACTTGTGACAAGCGACTATCATCTTGTGGACATCTTGGAAGAGGGTGGGCTAGTAGCAGTCAACTCTAAGGATTTTATTAGCTGTGGTTTTCCAACTTAGGTGGCCTCCACATTCTCCTTCATGAAACTTATGCTTGATCCTATCTGCATCAACCTCAGACAAAAATTTAAGCAATAAACCACTGGCATTCTTCTAATATAAACAATTATCTAAAATGCAGTAATTAACAGCTTTTAAATTTAAGAATCTTGCCTCTGTTTTAGACAAACCAGGAGGGGCATTGTTAGGTGATTATCGATACATACTCTGAGCCCAACAACTTCTACAATCCAATTCTTCTCTTCCCAGCCTACTATATTACAACTACTCAGTAACTCTAACTCAATAACAGTTCAACAATTAACAATGTTCCGACCCTTACAATGAATTTTCTTTGAAGACTTATAGGTGAAAGAGGAAGAGTATGGTAGAAGTGGTAATAAATATGAATTAAGACAGAGTGGGAGAAGTGCTCGAATGCCCATTCTGCTTAATGACGGTTGCATTAACTATTTGTATCACTTGGCTAGTATTTCTTGTTTTTATGCATATCTGGCAGGCAGGCATTTAACTCTAAATTGTATTATTTGAAGCAACCATGGTAGGAAGTACTCTCTTTGACCTCTACGACAAGTGAACTGCTCGGTTTCAGGTTTTGTAACCCACGCCTGCTTAATAACTGTTCTGACAGTTTTTTAATGAAGTCTCTGTCATAAGGATGGCTGTCATAGTGTCCTTGAAAAGCTAAGCAGATCGCGGGTGTCCCTTGGGTGGAGTAACAGCTGTTGTAGATGTGGCATTCAAGGCCTTTTTATGCTGATCTTTCAATTTGTGTGGCTTCAAACACTGCTTAAGACTTTGAATCTGCATTTAAGGTTGATTATTCCCTTCCATCCTACTTCAGTCTTCGATTGTGCTTTTGCTGACTGTGTTGACTGTTTTTGGCTTTGTCATCTTCCTTTTATCCTTCCCTGGTTTCCTTAACTATAGGTTTGAAATCCTTAATCTTCAGTTTTTTGATATTTAATCCCTGACACTGTGTATAAACCTTCAAGCTGTTAGTTTAAACCTTTAATCCTTTAAATATCTATTCCTTTGGTTTACTTTACTGATTTTATTTGTTTTGTAGTGTGCAGGGTCTCCTTTGGGTGCGCTGAGGGTCTAATAGTACAAACAATGCTCATATATCACTGATTAATCGTAAAATGCAACCTTGCGACTCCTTTTATATGTTGTCTGGGCTTTGGATGAGGCAATCCTCAGCCATGCTCCTTTGTGAACTTCATGAGGACTTTTGCGTTAAAAAATCACCACCAAAAACCTGCAAAAACCACAAGATACGTTATAAAAAACTTGCGAGTTCAGGAAAAACTGCTTAGGAGGCTGTAGGAGAGGTGCGGAGGAGGTGAATATGCAGGCGAAGGGGTTCTGTGGGAAAAAACCCGCAAAAAGCAGGTTTAAATTTAAATATTGGAGTGAAAATGGGCAAAGGTGGTTTGGAAATACCACGAGCGGTTATCGCGTGATGAATAAATGGTAAGTGGTTTAAACGTGTTTGAACGCGATTCCACACACTACGCGACACTTGTCTTTCAGAAAACCACCGGTATCGTGCGACTTTGGAGTGTGAAACTCCGGGCGCAAAAATTATGCGATATGCTGCCACAACCGTCGGATGAGGGGGATAAGATCCGACGGTGCGGGTCAGGCGCGATGGAGAAACTGTGCGGTGATTGTTTAAGTGGAGGCCAGGTGTCATCGCAAGATTGGGGGGGTGATTTGTGAAGTGGAAGGTGGGTCTGGAGGGAGGTTGGGTGACGGAGTAAATGACGACCGTCGGATCTAACGAATCAATGGTGGAGATTCATTTTCCAGGGTGAATGAATGGCAAGATTTGGGCGGATGAAGGATAGGGGAAAAGGTGCGATAACTGTTGATATCTAAATATCGATGGTTGGGATGATTTCATAAAGTGATAAGGTGGGGACTCAAGGGGTTAAGGAAAAGGAGCGGTCTTGTGGGAGGACACGGAACCGGGGCTAAGGGAAGAGGGGCTTATCGCAATCGGGGGAAAATTTTGCAACGAAAATGCGGTATTTAGGGAAAAAGCCAAGGCGATAGGGTTATAGGTTTTTTTTTTGTTAAATCACTTGGTTATAGCGTTGGGCTTTATGACAGAAAGGGAAAAAAAACTTAAGTCCTCAAGGGCTTAAGGCCTTAAAAGGAATGAGAGAAAATTTTTGAGGGTTTTATGCTTTTTTTGTAGGTTTTCATGGCTTTTTGGAGTCCTGATAGCTAAAAGGAAGGAGTTTTTAAACCAAAACAAAGGGTTTAATGGTTCAAAGGGGATTTTGAAGGTTTTTTGAGGAGCATAAAGGGAAAATGAAAAAGGATAAGAGGAAACTTTCCAGAGGAAAATAAAGGGTAAAAAGGGCCATAATGAGTGAATGGGCTGTTTAGGAAACAATTTTCAAAAGGGAACAACAAGTTTAACTTGGTGGATTTATTCTAATGAAACAACAATGAAGATTACTTGCTGAATTCAAGCAACACAAGAAGACTTCAAGAATGAGTAGTTTTGCATGAAAACAATCTCTTGAAGGCTCAAGACTTATTTTTAGCCATCATTTTCTCTGAAAAAATTTACTGATGGCTAACATCTTGTAAGGTCTACATCATGCAAGGAAGTTGTGTGAAACATGATGCGGCAACCACATATTCTGCTTCTGCTGTAGATAAGGAAACAAAGATTTTCTTCTTACTAAACCAAGATACTAATCGGGGCCCCATAAAGAATGCACCACCACTAGTGCTTTTTTTTTAGCATCAACCTTTGACTAGGTCTATGTTTCCAGCATCATCAACTATGAACTCAATCTCTTGTCTTTATCAAGGTGAACTTTCCATTTCCTCTTTTTAGAAAAATATGTGGGAATCATCATGAAATAGAGTAGAGTGGCACCATATAGCATGAGAAAACACCATAGACTTGTATCATCAAATATCTGAGAGAAGAAAGATAAATAATGTATCCATGTCTTCAAGTGTCATCCAACAGTTGTAGCATAAGTACATCAGTAACCAACATCAAGATCTTTGTAGCAACATCATATTATTGCTAAGAATAATTATCATACCGAAATAACTTCATCATAGTCAATATGTATCAAGAAATCATGTGATCTGTTATTACCAAGGTCTTATATAATCATGATGTTCATCAACAACAAAATCTACATGTTTTTTCCTTATATCTGAATCATTAGACTTGCATCAAATCCACGTGTGAAAATAAAGATATTCTTCTGCAAAACGCGATCAAGGCTCATCCATAATATCATCATAAGAAATATATGTATCGTGACAACATCATTCTAACATGACCATCACGAGAATAAGAAAACACAATGCCAACAATGCAACTTTAGTAGTTAGGCTAATGCTCCCTCTGAACCAGTGTTACATGTTCATAGTTAAGTATGACCATATCATATCAGCAGACTGAAACCATCAACATTATATCAAGAAAATTACAACTGTCAGCAGCGTATCAGAAACCGATCTTGAGTCTGATTCATACGCAACTGTTTCCAATGGAACTCGCGTGTATATGTGGCTTTAGTTCATGAAACCTGCTTATAGAAAGTGAAATACAGGAAAATTTCACAACTTCATCTCCCCCTGAATTTGTACTACCTGTACCTGTATTATCTTGTCACATCAGATGCACTGTCAGAAATAAACACAATTAGAATTACTAAACCAAGCATGGGAATCACCATATATTGCTCCCCCTATGATGATACATTACTGATTCCTATAATGTATCTCACATCACTCTTGCAATCATTATGAGAAGTAAACTTTAGAGGTGGATGAATACAGTAGGGTCAACATTCCCTACGTTTTTTACTAGAGCTTCTCCTTTTTCCATCTTTGCTGGAAATTCTCCAATTTCTCAGATTTTTTCATCATACTTAATCTGCATTCTTTTTCTACATGCCCATACTTGTTACAAGAATAAAATCTTATGTGACCAGAAAAGGAAGCATAGGGATCATAATATGTTTTTCTAATCTTTCTTCTATTGCAATCAACTGCTTTATGACCAAAATTGCAGCATGAAAAACAATATCCCTTAAAGAAACCTGAGTACCTGGGAGCTGACTGTCTTTCTATGTAATGTCTATCTGTCTTTGACCGAAACAATTTTCTTCTACACTTGTCTGCAACATGTCCATAATTATGACATATAAAGCATTAAACATTATTGATCAAAGTAGAGAATCGATTGATAATTCTATATTTAGGAGCGAATGATTTCCTTTGAGAATTCATGATTGTCGATTGCCTTTTTGTCTCGTTAAACACTTCAGGTTTTGCATTGATATCCTTTGAATCTTTACCATTGTCTTGAGAACTAGATTATCCTTTAATAGTTTCATGAAAACCAAGACCAAATTTAATAGATTGAGACCTTTGACTACTAAGAATTTTATCCAGAATATTAGTACTATCTTGAAACCTCAAGCATTTATCATTTTCTTCTAATTTACCTTTTAAAATGTTTACCTCAACTTCCAATCTTTGGCATTGCTTCTTCATACTTTCTTCTACCCTTATTCCTTCTTATACTTATTCATTCAATTTTAGAATCTCTTCTTTCAACCCATTTTCTTGTTCTTCAAATGTTTGTAGAAGTTATTCATTCTTCTTATTTGATTTTTCCAGATCTGTTTTGAGAGAGATGATTTCTACTTCAAGTCCTTCACTGTGATTGGTTACTTCATCCTGCAGCCTTTGATACTTGTTTATCTTTCCATTCATTCTAGAGATCATATATTTGTAGATAGATTCCCTCTCATTAAATAATCTTTGTTGATCTTCAACTTTAATCTGGAGATTTTCAATTTCTGCTTCTATATCCATAACATTACTTTCACTTTGGTTTTCACTATCTTCACCATTGCATGCACAAGAAAGTGAATCACAAGAACAACAATCAATACCTGTTTCATCTTCTTCAATTTCTGCTGTACATGTTTTCTGAGATATCTTCTTTCTTTGAGTAGCCTTCTTCATTTGCTTCCTTCCCATTGTGATGGATCTCCTTCAAACGATCAAGCTCCTTTAGAAGGACCTGCTTTGATACCAATCATTGGGAAAAATACTGAGAGGGGGGGTGAATTAGTATTTAGAGCTTACTCAAAACTTTTACTTTTTCCTTACTAAATTCCATACGTGACTTTAATGAACCCAACTCGCGTATACACGCGGATATCCGTAAGAAAACTTGCGTATTACCAAAGATATTATTATGCATATAATTGTTTACTTAGATCAGTGCTTCATTCATTCATCAGATGTTTAGTAAGCAGTAAGCATGTGCAGTAAGAATAGAATAAATCATCACACATAAGCAACACACATGAACACAAGGATTTAAGGTGGAAACCCAATTCGGGAGAAAACCACTACTGCTATTGTCTCTGTCTTCAATATTTATTATAAATAAAATTTCTTACAATCATGTACTAGCGCAAACTCATACCAGCACGCAGGCACCCACCTACAGAAGACTGCAACCTTCTCTCGTTCTCTAGCTACTACTGGAAGGGAGCTTCAACCCCATGATCTCATTTACTAGCCACTCCTGGAAGGGAGCTACAACCCCCTCATTGAAGGCTTCGACCCTCAGCTCCACCATGGGCCACATTTCATCAATTTTCATACTAGATCCAACAACTTCCACACAACACACCTTGTAGGCCTCTTTTCATAAGATTTTCAGACTGGACCCACCCCACATATTTAAGCTCAAAGAACATACATCAAACTGAAACTTATAACCCATTCAATTCATTCATTGAATCATCAATCAATCAACCAACCAACCACTAATCTTTAATCATGATAAACTAGTAGGATAATTAGTAAACAACTCAGATCTGTATGAAGACATCATTGACAGACAATAGTAATACAACAAAATAGATCAAATATTTCCTTATGCACACTTCAGAAAAACCCTAGATTCCATACACGCTTTTACTTCACTGAACCCATGTCTATGCATGCTTTCATAGAGACAAACTTGCGTATATATTTGCAACTAATTCAGGTCTGACCTTAGATTCCATACGTGCTTTTGCTGATACTAACCCGTGTATATATCTGCAACTAATTCAGGACCGACCTTAGATTCCATACGCGCTTTTGCTGATACTAACCCGCGTATATACATGCTTTCACTGAGACCAACTAGTGTATAGATATGTAAATGTGAATTTTTCAGAATAGACCAGATCTATAAAACTTACCTAGATTTCTTCATTTTCTTCAGCAAACTTGCACCAGTTCTTCATCATTCCTTCAGTAGGTCATTCTAGAGATTCATCATCATCAGATCTAGAGATCTTGAACCATCATCATATCCATGGGTGCATCATAGATTCAGATCTATCAATTAAGAACAGAGTTCATCCATGCAGATATTCCTTAGAGAAATTTATTCATCAACAACCCTTACACATGCACACTTTGCACTATGATCTTCTTCTCCTTAATAGATTTAGCTTTTACCAATACCATGAGTCAAAACCACTCAACTATTGATGGTATTCTTGGACAGAATCAAATAGACAATACAACGCTCAATATTGTGTGCCAATACCATGGTAATGCCCCTTGGTATTATAATTCTGGAGCACAAACAGGCATACGCGACTTGGAACGTACTTATCTACATGCATACACGACTTTGCCTTTACAAATCCGCGTATACATTGTGACATATTAAAATAACATTTCTCTGGCACATACTAGAATTCTTTTCTCTGTCACATATGAACTGATCTGTAGATACATGATTCTTACATCTTTAACACATAGGTTTCTTATCATAGGCAACTCATCAAGTAGGTTTCCATCAAGGACAACTTGATCAAGTAGGTTGCCATCAAGGACAACACATTACATCATATTGCCAACATGACGATCTTAAATTCATCCTCCACATTTCCCCGATGCGATATATTCTAATGCATTGCATTTTCGTCTCATGATCACTCTTTCCCTCATTCATTTTCACCAATATTTAGATTGCGATATCGAAATTGGAAAAAGGTAGCCGATTGACACTTTATAAACATTTACACACGAATAACACTATGATGCGACATATCTCGTTTAATTGTTGGAATGATTACATAGTCACATCAACCCATACTGATGATTAATGCCATAACTTAAATTGATTTATAGCCCATGCCTCCAAAAATGATTTTACTGCTAGAAGCATTACATTTATGTATTAACCATGTGTCAAGATTCATTCACTTGATTGTTTCCATTATTATGGTACATTTTTATTTGTAAATAAAAATTTCCTCTTTCTACTTATCATTATTCATTTTTCACAGGAGAGTCCAAATAAATAGAGATCTTCGGATATGTCGAAAGATGTGAAGAAAACTAAGAAACCTATGGCACCTACAAATACTCCACCTACTGTAAGTGAAAGGCGAGAAATGCTTCCTCTATTTAAAGACACAACATGTGGGCCGCAAAGTGGTTCTTCCTCCTAGGAAGTGATGTATAAGTTATTTGAGGACGATAAACCATATAGGGTTCAACGGAAAGTTACATCTCATGCTTTTGATTCTTTAGAAGCTATTATAGAAGAATTTTCCAATTATTTTATGTACCGGTTTGCTGCATGCCCCAAAATTATACCATATATTGATATGGTAAGATGGATAATCAAAAAACTCAATGTTGGGGATAGAAATTTATTAACCAAAAGAGGAATGATGATAGGTTATTTTAAAGTGGAAGACTTGAAGTCGATGTATCACATTCCAAACCCAGAAAAGGTCTACGACAAGGAATTCCTGGCTCAATTCTCCAACGAGAAGGAACTAAAGTCAAATCGTATCAAACAATGGAGAAGAAACCTGAATAAACGCAAAAATGATGATAACGATATGTATTCTACTAACTCCCTTGCTAGTCCCTACTGTTATGTTTCTACAATGATGTTTAGGCTATTTGGTCAGCCTGATACTATTTTTTAGTTGAATGGTTTCCCTTAATGGAAGCAGTCATAGATTCTTATATCATGGAATGGGGGACCATTTTGTCCAACAATATTGCCACTCAAATTCTAGAATATAGAAAAAATCGTTTTATTTCCTCCAAAAAATTTCTCCCATTTTATATGAGTGCTTATATCATGGACATTGTATGTTTCACTTTCGACTTTCCAGCCATGGGTTGGAAATGGACTACCTAGGATCCTCTCCTCATTCATGTCTATCATAGCATGTTATGGGAGTCAAAATATGAAAACCATTTTTATAAAATATGCCATGGAGTTATGCTCCCTTTATCTCAAGCCATGTTCAATGTGAAAGCCCCAAGGTTGTCTAAATAAGCCCAAGATGTCTTATTATCCATTGGAAAATGGTTTTGAGAAGAATTTTTTACCTATGTCAGAGTTTTTGGGAGTCTGCATCGACCACATGTTTTACCATTATATGTTCTAGATAAGCTTATCGCGGGAGAAATAGCTTATCAAACTGTTGAAAATGGATTAACTAAGTTATTGAAGGAAGCTGAGAAATATTCATGGCCTTCCTTTCCAATTCACTATGGTGTTTACACCCTGGACAACTATAAACATGCAGGATTAGAAGTTAACCAAATTGAATGGTTGAAATATTTTACAATTTCAAATAGGCAATATGACTTGAATCAAGTTGCCAGTGATTTTACCACTCAAGTTAAAATCACACCTTTTGTACATGAATATGATGAGTTCGATGGCTTGTTTGAGTCAGTCGACACTTACTCTGCAATTCAGAAGTTAGAAGTGCTACAACTCCATTCAAATTAGCTGTCAAAGTGTAAGTAGAACATGAAAAAAATATTGGAAGGGATTTCTTTGAAAATGCTAGAAGTATCCCAACCCATAACACAGAAGGAACATGAAAAAGAATAGGCACCTAAGGAGACTGAAATCCTTAGTAAAACTAAAGAGGATATATCTTCTAAAGTTCAAACCATGGATTTATATTTCTCAAGTGATTTGAATGATGTCTGGAAGGAGTTTAATAAAAAACTCCAAGGAGACCAGGAAGTGATGATTACGGGTCACCAACAGATATTGAAAATATCTCAAAGAAAAATTCAGGACCCATTTATTGCTAGGCCATATGAAAAGTTAGTTAGCATAGATTAAGTGGAATTCATCCCAACCTTCCATACTATAGAATAAAAGTTGAGGAAATACCTCATCTGGATATATTCTATAGTCCTAAACATAAATCCATTATGAGTAGACAAATAAAAATAAGGAGAACATAGCAGTCTCAACTCCTTGTTTTCGGAGATGTTTCAATGGAAGTAGTCTGGAAAGATTCACAAGAAGATCCTTCTCAGGATCTAACTCGTCTGACCCAGTTCATAGGAGCCTATGCATCTGCTACTATAGATAAGGCTTCTGAAGTTCAACACTTGATTAAAGAAAAAGATGAAATAATCATCCAATTAGAATAGGAATTACAAGTAGAAAAGCAAAAAATCAACCCACAGCTATAGGTACAGGTATCTCAGCTCCAAGAGAGAATTGATCAATTGAAATTACAACACCAAACATAAATAAGTGCTAAGGACATTAAAATTAATCAATTGTAGTTTACCATTGAGAAATTGAAAGATAATCCAAAGATAGATGAATTTACAAAAGAATCACTTGAATTGTATACACTGCTAGAGCAACAAGAAGTTATTTTTGTCAAAAGTTGTCAAATGTCATTGAGTTATGTGAGCAAAGTGATTCACTAATGATTCAAATAGCAGACTAGAGAAACGATTTTGATGAGATTGATGATAAAGTCTCACAGTATGTCACCTGGCAAGATATTACTGATGGCCGAAAGGCTAATATTCCCAGGATTGAGGACTCTAAAAAGGAAATCTTATTTACTGACAGGGACATACAATTGAAACATGTTGAAAGAGCCATCTGTAGAGCTAGTGATGTGGCTAATAATATTGTTGAAACATTCAGTCACAATCTCATCGCTACCAATATTATTGAGATATGACCTCCTGGTTCTCTTCCTATTGTTAAACATTTGATAAGGAAATGGAAAGAAGTTTTCAAGGTCAAAGAGGAAAGCATCGTAAAGTTGGAAAAGGTAGGTTGGGAAAATTATTGGAAATACTTGGTAAAGCCACATAGCCAATGGCTCATGTTGCGCTATCTTACAAAAACTTCTTCCTATATGTTGCCTCTACTTTCATATGCGGTTTTCACTAGACAGTTGCGCATTAGGCCAGGCCAACCTCCCGAGGTTAAGCCTATGCTTAACATCCTTCAACTGAAGGAACAAATGGTCGATGAGATAGTTGGAAAACCTTCAAGAAAGTAACTCCAATAATTTTTTTTTTCTGTTTTTTTTTCACTTAGTTTAAGGAGATTTGTTTAAACCTCAACTTTTCTGTAATTACTATTTTTAAGAATTTCTATTTTATTATATAAACCCCTTCATGTCTTTTAAGAAGGGGTCTTGAAAATTTGAAAGGAAGAATTTATAGAAGTCACACTTTTGTACTCTTAAAGTTTTCTTAATAGAAAAGGCTACACAAAATATTGTTTTTCAAATGAGAAGAGTTAGTGTATACATAGTACTTTTATCCTATATTTTAATTTTTTGTTCCAAATGAGAAATGGTTAATTTTTCTTATGGTGTTTTGTTTTATGTATCTTTTTGAAAAACAATTAGGCATTAACTCACTTTTGAACATGTTAGGTTGCTATCACTTGGTAAATATTCAATACATGTAGTAAACATATGTGATATAGTCTTCTCCAATTGATTTAATTAAAAAAATTATTTCAAATTGTTTTCATATCTCTAAGTGTTTGTATAATCTTTATTTGCATTCGCTGAAATTTCATCTTTATAAATTGCACATTGAGAATGATTCAACCTGTGATAGATATAGATAGGTATATTTATTTACTTAAAGCTTGTTATCAATCCCATATAGAAAGTTACAGTCATTTATAATACCATGCATTCACCTAATTATATTTAATTAGGAAATTGGTCCCATAAATCTAGTCGGAGCCACCATACCAAACGGATAAGGGATTATTTCCAAGTCCCCAATCGGGTGGTTTTAACTGATGTTTTTACACCAATTTTTGGGGCCTCAAAAGTTTTGGCGCTAGAAGGAGTGCATCAAACTATGAATGACACCAAATCTCAATCCAAAAAGCAAAGACCATCAAAAGAGTTGTTCTCCCTCCAAGTCTCCTACAACTTCTAGTCTTGGTTCAAGATCTGCTAATCTTAGATCATAAGTTTTTCAATACCCCCTCAAGACTCCTAGTTCTATTCCTAAAGAAATCTCCTTAGATTATACTCCAAAATCACTTGAAGTACAAACCTTAATAAATAAATTGGAAGAAATTTCTATTTCAGCAGAGAAGCTTGTACTTTATGAACTCTCAGAAGGAAGTGTTACTTCAATATTTGAGGGAACCGGTGTATTAACCTGTTTTAAGAGTGAAAAGCTTAGAATAATTCCTTTTGAGTTTCCTCTCCATTCTCAGTGTAAGAAATCTTTGATATTCGAGACTCAATCATCCACTAGTGAGATTCAATCTTCTTCTACCCCCCAAAATCCATCATTTACTCCTCCTTCTTTTACATATTCTCAAAAAAGTTCTTCCTCAATTCATACTTACTCGTCTCCCCAAGATACAACTGCTGCCTCAAGAAATATTAGTTCCATAGTTGTTTCTTCCATACCTACATCCACTAGTGGAACTAATTCTTCCACTCCAAATCCTTCTTTAGGGAAAAATATTCCTCTCGTTCACACAATGGAAGCTAGACCTTGGACGAATCCTGGTGCTGTTCAATTTCTAGGTCCTCTTCATCCTTTACTTAATCATCTAGAAATATGGCTGCGTAAGTATAATCCAGACGATGATCTACCTGTGGAAGAACATCTTCATAATTTTATTCTTTCCATGAATTTTAATAATGTCACTGAAGAATATTGCGTAGTTAGGTTATTTCCCTATACTTTTCAAGAATAAACTAGATTATGGTATTTATCACTACCATCAGGCACTATTACTAGCTGGGATATTTTTGAATAACAATTCATTACTAAATTTGGTGATGATCATACTACTGCTACTCTTATCAACGATATTTCCAATCTCAAAGCAAACATAGTGGACAATATCAAGGATTTCAAATCCAGATTGAATAGGATACTCAATAAAATCCCAACCACATCTAAGCTTGGGGTAGATGCACAAATATAATGGTACATATCCTCTCTTCCTTATAATATTTCTATTTTTTTAGATAGAGCCAATAAGGCTACATTGGTAGAAAATATGAAGGAATCTCTTTCTGTAGAAAAGATAATTCTTTCCATAGAAAAGAAAACTACACAGGAGGAAATAAAAAATAAGAATGTTTCATTTAAGGATGAATCCAAAAAGAAAACATCCAAGGATCCTTATGATATTGAGGGATTAAAAAAGGTTATAAAAAATATGTCGAATGACATGGTCGAAATAAATAAACAAGTATTTGAATCTTCTTCGAAGAAACCTTTCAGATATTTTAAGAAAAATCAAGCTTCCCAACCTCCTAATGTTGAATCAGATCAGGATGAATATCAAGATGAAACAATATCATCTATAGAAGAATCACAGGATGAATAATTAGTCGAAGTTCATGGATTATGGGACTTTATTCCTCCAACGTCTGACAATGAAGATGAACATGAAGCACTTCGAGTTAACACTAGAAGTAAAAATTCTACTGATCTCTCTATCTCCTCAAAAGAAAAAGTCTTCATCCTTTGTTGTTAAAGATAAATTTTTTAACAAAATAACCCCTTCTCTTCAATCAAGCCAAACTTCTTCTACTCTTCCATATACATCCAATACATTAGTTGTTTTTGATACTATCAAATGTAATATAATGGAAGATATGAAGAAATTAAAAGAAAATATATCCATACATGAGTTGAGAAAATTAAAACAAAAATAGAAAATTTAACTCAAAGATCTAAATGAAGTCCCTGCTTCGCCCTTAATTGCATCTATTACTTCCAAAGCCTCAAAAGGAGTTGGAAAACCTCCTAGTGATCCACCTGAAAAAATTGATGAAAATGATGTTATTCTAATCAGAGACAGATATAATTCGCATACTCCTCCTTTCCTTTTAACTTTTGAAGTATTTAACAAAAATGTGCATAATTGTCTAATTGACTCTAGAGCCTCTTCAAACATCATGCCATATTATGTTTTTTTGAATTTGACCATTTCTCCTTAAAAGTATGTAGTACACATTGTGAAATTAGACATAGCTAAAGCTAAGGTATTCAGAGAAATGAATTCAGTATTGACCAGAATGGCATCCAATTCAAAAGTTCATCAAGTGATTGATATTTTGGTAGCTGATATCCCTGAATTTTATAGTTTAATCCTAAGTAGAGATTGGTCAGAAAAGCTTCATGGTTATTTTTCTATTGATTGGTCTCATATGTGGCTTCCCTATAATGGTAAGTAAAATAAAATCCAAGTAGACCGTGAAAAGCACATGAAATACTCAGTAATTGAATTCGAAGATGAGAATAAGCCCATGGATTTTACTGCTAACGTTCTCAACAATTACTCTACTAAATCGTTTTTGGGCAATTTTAATCCTAAAAAATCTAAATTTCTCACCAACTTAGTTAATTCACAAGTCAAAAAAATTTCTCAGTTAGACTCTTCCAAATGTATAAATATCATAGATAAACCTTATATTAATTTTTTTTCTAGACATTATACTTTGATGGATCAAAATCTGGTGAAGGTGCAGGAGCTGGTTGTATACTAATTAGTCCAAAAGGAGAAAATACAATGCTGGCATGCAAGCTCAAACTTGAATGCACAAATAATACCACAGAATATGAGGCAAATTTCCAAGGCTTATGCAAAGAAATAGACCTTGGTGTAAAATATCTCCAGTTATATGGCGATTCTGAAATAATTGTCAAACATGTAAGAAATATTGTACACTATATTTCTAGTCATCTCAAACATTAATAGTCATTAGTACAATCTCTTACCTAACATTTTTTAGCATTCAATATCTCGTCTATTCCAAGAATTCAAAATGAAAGCTCGGACCTTCTAGCTAATGCAACATCTAGACTTATTCCTTCAGAATATTATAGTACAGATATATTTTCTATAGAATTTATTTTTTGCCCATCTATTCCTAATAATGTTACTAATTGGAGAGTATTAAACGATGATGAAGATTTAATAACCTTTCTTACATCATAAGGGTCATATTATGATCAACTAATTAATGAAGATGAACATGAAATGCAATTGAATCAGAAACCTAAAGAGAATTCCATACCTAAGTTTGTGGTTAAGCTTGAATATCTTTATGATCTCAAAGACAAGTTTAAAAGGGTTACTAATTCTAAACTGCAACATTCAACTTTGAGGTTTGAACTAGTAAGACTTGGCACAGATCTCAATCCTAAGAACATTAACTTAGGACTTGGTCTTTCGTCTGATGAAAGATTAGCCTTCATTCACTTACTAAAGAAATACAAGAACATATTCACATGGAAATATGAATATTTAAAAATGTATGATACCTCCATCATCCAATATACTATCCCAATGACATCCACTGAAAAGCCTATACAACAAAAGTCAAGGAAAATTCACCCTGATCTTGAAAGTCAAATCAAAAGTGAACTGAATAAACTCCTTAAGGCGAAGATCATATTCCCTGTTAGGCATTCAAAGTGGGTCTCAAACTTAGTCCCTATTAGGAAAAATAATGGTGACATTCACATTTTTATAGATTTTAGGAGCTTAAACAAAGTGTTAGTATGATACTTTCGTTGTAAAATATCACTTTAGCTACGCATAACAAATAGCCCTAACATCGATTATGGCTGCAAAATATCTTTAAGTTTGCTTCACAAATTCAGATCTTAAGCACAAAAGACATTAAGCAGATAAAATATAACATGGCTCCATAGATCCAATGGACAAGACAAGAAGAATGTATTTAAAATAATTTTGTATTATATTAAAGAATGGGGCACCTGAGAGGAAAAAAAGAAAGGTGTCTTCCAGTTCTGCTTAGTGGGATGGGTTCTTGAAAGTCCTCAATGTTTCAGATCTGACATTTCTCTCTCTTATGGGTGTAGAACAACAAACATAGAACTCAATGGGAGTTCACAAAAAAAAATGGAAAATGGTGACCAAGAGTAGATCCAGAGTGATCTAATGCAATGAAGGTGACTAATGAAAGGGCGCCCCCTATTTATAACAAAATAGGCAGAACGGTCTAGAACTTGTTTGCATAATTAAAATATTATTAACCAATTCTAGATCCAACTTTTATAGAATATTTTATTATATTTGTTGGAGGGAAAAAGAATTTGACTTGGGTCAAACCCCTTTATTTGTAAATAATAAATAAATAAATGATTTATTTATTATTTTAAGGATGTGGTTGAGTAATAATCAAATAAATAATATTTTATTTAATTATTTATGAGTGATTTAGTCAAATTTAGCAAGGAATATTATTTAAATAAGGTTTAAATAATTATGTAGAATATTAATAAATAAGGACATTTAATTAAGTTCCTTATGTTAGGTTAAATAAACTGAAATATAAAAACAAGTGATTATTTTGTAACAGTGAAAATTTTTAGGGTAAAATTGGTCTTACATGGTGTACTTGGGTTCATCTAATAATAATAGGTTAGATGACCAAAAAATGGTGTAATAGATTGCCCCCCAACGTACGAGTGTTAGGAGAAAATTGTATGACCGAAGTACGTTGTAAGAACTCAATCACTAGATATCGAGAGGGAAGTGAGAGAGAGAAATGTGAGGTTGTCTGATGTGCTAAAGGACTAGACCCTGAGGAGATGAGATTTACAGGTGCAACAAGTCTCTAGTTTATGAATGGGTACCTATGCTAAAGGCGGCGGGGGAGGCATACCTATGCCCGCCGAGACAAAGTACAAAGAATAAAGCGCCCGGAAAACCACGGAACCCAATAAGTACAAAGAGTAAGGTGCCCAGAAAACCACGGAACACAATAATGAAGCATGTGCTGGCCGAAACATGAGCCAGATAAATCATAGGATGAATCCCACATACATGTGATGCCTGGAATAATCATAAGGACTTATAAAGTAATATGGTAGTACATGAGATACAAATATACCCAAATGCTCCCTACACACGGGGAAGGGTTCTCAAAATCTGACAGAGACATGTGAATCGAAAATGGCGCTGCAAGTAGTTGAAGCCGATATCATCAAATGAGAGGAGCTGCATCAAGGGCGGGAATGAAGTCATCCATGCATGTGGGGGGCTACCTGCAGGGCCACCCCCTCATGAGGGTTGAGACATCTCACACATGCCCGGGAATCACCAATAGCTACTGCGGCATCACTGGACGACCGAGGATACGTATCGTGAACATGCTGAAAAGGGGCTGGATCCAAGGTACCCAGACGAAGACTAATGATGATGTTGAAATGATGAAAGGTCCAAAGGGGACCGGAAAAACATGAGTATGAAATGGTATCTCATGACGGAAATCGACACAGACAAGAATAAAGATGGAGGCTAAGTGGTGCCCCAAGGAAAAGTGTTGTGAGTGAGGAAATCCGATTTGAAAAAGGAGGAAAGGAAGACTTCGTGGACAACATGTGTCCTGGTGAAGTAGTGACTGATGAAAACAAACATATGCTGGCTATCTACAAGAAAGTAAAACATGCATTTCGAGCGGGAAATGCTAAGGGTAATACCTCTTGAGATAGAGTGCATTGTGAGGATTAGGAAGGGGGTGGCCTTCAAAGTCCTCTAAAAGATATGCCCCCTTCCCAAGATTTTTACTGATGATGTAAGGACCTAGCCATAATGAGTCGAACTTCCCATGACCGAGGGTATCGTGGGCCTGGTCATATACTAGAACAAGGTCACCTTCATGAAAGGTGCGAGGATGCACTTTTCGGTCATACTGAGCTTTGGTGCGCTTTTTGGCCACTTCAAGAGTTTGTAATGCAACACGACGATCTTCAGAAGCGCGCTCAAGCATGATAAGTCGTTGTTCTAGAGGTTGGGTATCAGGGAGAAGTTCGACGGCCAAATGAAGGGAAGGGATTTCACATTCGATTGGTAAGACTGCCTCCTCGCCAAAGACAAGGTGGAAAGGAGTGAAACCGGTGGTGGTTTTAACAGAAGTATGATAAGCCCACAAAGCAGGGAAGAGCATGAGATGCCAATTGGTTTTGTGTTTATTCACCGTTCGTTGAAGCATGGTTTTAAGAATTTTGTTGACCGCTTCAACTTGGCCATTACCTTGGGGGTAATAGGAAGATGAATATTGGTGTTCAAAACCCAATAAGGAGGAGAGCTGATGCCAAATCTGATCTTTGAAATGTCGGCCATGGTCTGAGACTAACTGTTTTGGAACTCCGAATCGAGCAATGACATGGTTAAAGAAAAAGAGGGTTGCAGTGGCTGCCGTATTGTTGAACGTAGGCATAGCTTCGACCCATTTAGTGAAGTAGTCAATCGCCATGATGATATATTTTTGGTTACTAGCAGATGGAGGTTGACATTCCATAAATTCGATGGCCCATTTACAAAAAGAACCAACTGTGACGACAGGATGGAGAGGAGAGGGAGGAGCTCGCACCTTGGGGGCGAAATGTTGACAATTGGCACAGTGTTTGACTGCTTCAATGCAATCACTGAAGAGAGAAGGCCAAAAATACCCAGCATGCATGACTTTTTGGGCGGTGGCGAGGCCGAAGAGGTGGCCACCACAAGTGCCACTATGACAGGAATTTAGGACTTGCTCGGCTTCAGCGTGGGTGAGGCAACGACGAAGGACAGTATCTACGCCGCGACGATAAAGGTTATCGCCGAGTAGAAGGTAGCGAGAGGCTTGGTGGCGGATACGTCGTCGAGCATCGCGATCAAGGGAAGGGGAAAACTTTTGCGTTCGCAAGTAAGTAAGGATGTCACCGTACCAAGGATTGTCGGTGGTGATGGCAAACAAATGTTCATCGGGAAGAGTGTCATTAATTGGAGTATCTTGCATCTGGGTAGGTAAATCAGAAATGAGTTCAGCTAGGACTAAACCTTTCTTAATTTTTGGGGTGACATATTCAAGGTCGAATTCTTGGAGAATAACGACCCAATGGGCATACTTCCCATTGAGGATGCGGTGACTCAATAGGAAAGCCATGGGGTTGGAATCAGTCACAACCTTGGTGGAACGCATGAGGATATAATGACGCAATTTTTGGACTGAGAACACGACAACTAGTGCTAATTTTTCTTCATGCGAGTAGGACACAGGTGGACCGGCAAGGTTCTTACTGACATAATATATCACATGTTCGACACCGTTATCATCCTCCTGGATAAGGACACCAGCAACCGAATATGTGGAAGCGGAGATGAATAGGATGAAATCTCGTTCAAAGTCAGGGGGACGGATCAAGGGAGAGGATGTGCGAGCATGCTTGAGGGCATCAAAAGACTCTTGAGCATATGTATCCCAGACAAAAGGGGTGTGAGATCGAAGAAGTCTAAGGAAGCCATGTGCGGTAGTGGCATAGTCGGGAATAGGATTATGCACACGGCAGACACCATTAAGTTGTAAGACAATAAGCAGGGAATCTAAATAAACGTGCAAATGGAGGATGTGATGGGAGAGAGCGTCAGCTAGGAGACCACAGACTGCATCATATTCAGCCTGATTATTGGTGGCGGTACCAAGGCAGATCCCATTTACAAGAACAAGGGTATGCAAGGGGGTAAAAATGGCCCAGGCAGCTGAGGCAAGGTTCTGAGAATAGTGACTGGTGCCATCAGCATAACCAAGGTAATGAGTGGATGAGAGGGTCAAGGGAATATCATCACAAGACAAGAAAAGGGAGGAAAAGTGGGGACTCATGTTGCGCAGTACATCATAGATACGGATGGGAGTGATGGGAAGGCAGGGAAAGGTGGTGGAAACCACAAGAGGTTGCAAAGCTACCTAGATCATTAGTAAAGGAAGAAAGGTGCACATATGGGTCATTAGGGGAAATGACAGAGGAACAAGTAAAAATATGGTCGAAACATAAAGAGCCCGAAAAAGTGGCGGAAGGGGGATCAAGCGAAACGGATGGAGTGGATTCAGAGGGGATGTACTCCGAGGGTTGTGCGGATGATGATAGGTATAAGAGAGGAGTATCAAATTCGGACATCTCAACATCAGGGGGAGGGATGTCAATGGTATCCGGGGGATCCTCAAGTAAACTTGACGCATACTGAGCAAGGATGGGTGAGGCAGATTGATTTTGTTCAACTTCGTACTCGCAAATGACCTCTAAAGAGGCTCGATAATGCATGAGGTGAGGGCAATGGTGGGAATAATGGCCATGGACACAACACAGAGCACAGGGTTTGTTGGTGCGAAGAGTCTTTGGGTTCTTGGCTACGGATGAGGAAGAAACAGAGGTGTCAGGGACTGTAGATTCAGGGAATGCGACTTTAACCATGGGTTGGATATGGGGCAACTTAGGAAAAATATGGGTGCGATGACCAATATCATCACACAAGGCACAAGGCTTGGTGGGTTGGGGAGGGGTAGGGTCAGGTGCAGTGGCCTTGTCATTGGATGCCCCCTTGCGAGTTTTTCATTTCTTGCCTGTAGCTGTCGCAGCATTAGGAGGGTTCTGCAGAGGGGCGAGGGGCACTGTGGTGGTGGAAGGAGCGACGGGGATCAGTTGTACTGGTGTCACAACTATTTATGGTTTGGGGTGGCCTGGTGGGGTCTCGGTTGGAGGGTTAAGATACCAAACGGGAATTCCCAAGGTTAAATTAGGAATGGAAAGGGTGGCCATGACGGGGACCGAATTGATGCTGGGGGGGGGGGACCAAGGAAAGGTATATGACCGGCGGGGTAGTGACCACGGGGGACGGCTACCATATGGTGGAGACCTGAGGGAACTGAATCAGGAGGGTAGGAAGGTTCCTGAGTGTGATGGGAAGGGCCAGGTGAAAAAGGTTCGGTTGACTGAAGCGAAGGGCTAGGAGCAGGAGGCGGTGGGCGAGATGGAGGTTGCTGACTAGCCGGAGCAGGCTGTGGAAGGCTAGCCTGAGATGATTGCATCATGCAAACATTCGCTAAGCTGGGGTCAGAGATGGGAGGAGGGGGAGGACCAGGAAAAGTTCCAAGCAAAGAGGAGTCTTTGTAAACGCCAGGGGAAACACTGGTCAACGAATCGACAGTTGGTTTATTGGTGACAGTAGAGATGGTGGACTCAGGGGAGGTCTGAGATTTTGGTTCATGGTAGGTCAATTGGTCAATGGTGACAATCTTTCCATTATGAGGGAAAAACATCTTGCGGTGGACTGCGGACGAGACGGCTGACATGGCATAAGTGTAACTATGCCCCAAAAGGATGTTGTAGTCAAGAGGGGCGTTGATAACTTCAACGTTGACACAAACAGTCTTGCCGGCAAGGGTGATAGGATAGTTACGAAATAGGCCAATGGGGTGGGAGGCATGGCCATCCCACACGCGAAGGGTGATGGTGGAAGGGGTCAGTTCAGGGGATCCGAGTTGTTTCCAAACTGAAGCGAACATTACGCAGGTAGATGCCCCCTCATCAATAATACACCGAGCAACATTGGCATTTCGGATTTTGACTGGGATTTGGAAAGAAACCGAAAGAGGGAGAGGGGGATGGTTTGACCGACGGGCATCGAAAACAATCAATTGGTCATCAGAAGGATCTACAGTACCCACGGCAGATAGTAGAGCCTTATTTTGAGAAGGACACGACTGGAGGAGTTCGAGTGTTGAAATGGCAGCAGGAGATTGGGCCAGATCATCTACTATGTTGTATGAATGGGTAGCCCAACCAGAGGTAGCATTTCGGCATAATGGTCCCTTAGGAGTATTGGGATGGACCTCGGCTTTGGGTGGAGGGATTTGCAAGGGACCATTGGGTGTCGATAGAGGCTCTGTAGGACCTGACAATGGAGACTTAGAGACAAACGGAATAGGAGGTGTGGAATAATGACAAGACTGATTTTGAAGGTCGAGGTCGACAGTGAGAGGTGGGTCAGAGGCCATCATGAGAATTTGGTAATCAGAGGAACCAGAAGGGGAAGGTTGAGTGGTTACTGGGGCGTGAGGTGGTTGAGTGGCCACGAATCCTTGTTGCGGGAAAGGATCAGTAAACACAATAGGTTGAGAAGTAACGGGGGTGGGAGGGGTAGTAGGGGAGGAGTGCTATCCCCGTACGGTGGCCTGAGAATCCCACAGCTGCCGGATTTGTGGTAATAAGGGACCATCGTGAGTGTAGTGACCATAAACACCGCAATATGAATAGGGCTTATTGGTGCGAAGTGGCCTGTCCGGCTTGGGCTGAGAGCCCTGTGGCTGGTTGGCAGTGGTAGAGTCGATACTGGAAGGATTGGGTCCATGATTACCAGAAGCAGATTGATTGCCTCTTCTCCTTCTTGGAGAAGGAGGAAAATTAGGTGTCCCCTGCTGTGCAAATACTTGCCCTGGAGGGGGTAGTAAGTGTGGTTGTGGGGGTGGAAAAGGCAAGGGAGTGGGAGGTCCAAATGTTGGAGGAGCTGGGACACCAGGTTGCAGATAGGGATAAGGAGTAGGGTGGGAAAAATTAAGTTAAGCAGGAGGGTGGGAAAAAGGAGGAGGCATGCTGTAGCCTGAATACATGCTACCTGGAGGGGAAAAAATGCCAGAGGGGCTAGCCCCTAGAGGAAAACCATTGCCCGGAGGAGGTTGGGCAGAGGTATGTGATAGGGCTCCAACGATACTGTCGAAAAAATGAGATGCCCTCGAGGTATTAGGGCCACCGGGTTTGGGAAGGTCAGGAAGGACGGTATAAACATAACCAGATTGGGCGTAGATAAGGTCATACTTCAAGGTGATTTGGAGGGCGGCTTCTTCGGTTTGGGGAAAATGGGATGCGACATCTTTGTCAATGGGAGGTAAGAGAGAGCGAAGTAACCAGTCCATGTAAACATGATCTTCAAAGGGGGGAGCTCGACATAAATTTCTTTTGCGCTGCCATTCCTGGACATGAGCGGAAAGGCGGGTTGAGGAGGATTGATGGAAGGAGGTTAAAAACTCAGTACTAGTGTCGTATCGAAGAGGGAGCTGGAAATAAGATAAAAATGCTTGGGAAATGGTCACAAAAGTGGTATGGGAGGAGGTGGCATGTTCAACATACCATTTAGAAGCTTCGCCTGTAAGCGTGCGTTGGAACAATCTAAGATGAATAGAGTCGTCAGTAATGGAATTGGAGGAACACCACATATGGAAGGATCAGATATGGTTGGAGGGATCCTCACTAGCAAGGCCTTCGAACTTGGGAATGTTAGAGGGGAGCTTGGTTGGCATAGCAGGCCAACTAACATCGTGGCGGATAGGATCATTAATCAGCTGTTTGAAGTCGGGGAGACTAAGGCCGGCCATATAAGGGAGTAATGGGGCAGTCGAGGTAGGACCCGAGGTGGTTCCACTGGAAATAGACCCAACAGTAGTACTGGGATTACTGTTGGTGGTAGGCCCTGAAGTAGACATGGTGAAAGTGACAGGGGGAGAACCAGGAGGGGGAGAACCCAAACAATCAGAGGAAGAGTCGGAGTGCGGACTTGGGGAAAGACTTACTCGATGACGACGGGAAGGAGGAAGTCGACCAAGCGGAAACTTAGGATGAAGGCCAAGAAGTCTCAAGGAGAGGCGCCTTGGGGGCGCAATGATGATGGGAAGAAGAAAACCGACAAGGGCAGGGAGGGACAAAATCAAGTGAGGTCAAGGGCAGAAAGATGCAGTGACAATTGATTTTAAAGTCTTTGCCAGGCGGTGTTAAACAGGTGCTTCTTCACTTAGGGTCAGTGTGTGGCGTGCGTTAATTTTAATTGTTAAACCCAGACGTTTTGAGAGTAAAATAAAGAGTGTGCTGCGTAATGGAAAAGAAATCTGCAGTAACTAAGACTAAAATAACAGAATATTAACAACTAAAAATGCAGCAATCTAACCCAAGAAGGCGGGTCTCTCAAAACTAGTCTATAAGAGGGAAAAAAATAGGCAGAGCACGCTAAAAGGAGGCCAATAGATCGAAGGTTCGGAGGGACTGGGGTCTAAAGGGTAAATATGCTGAAAAGTGGTGCAGAGAACAACAAATAAGCAGAGGCAAGGTTGCTGCTAAAAAGGAGGAGATTAGCTAAAAATAGAAGATACAAGGCAGTGGCTTTAGAAATGAACCCAAACAAAACGATATGAGGTGGTTTTGAGAGGGAGAAGAGCTGATCTAAAGGGATTTGAAAAGGAGGTATCAGATCGGAGAAAAAGAGGGCTGAAACTCTAGAAATTCAGACTTCTGAAACAGTAAAGACTTGTCCACAAAAAGTGGAGGGTACTAGAGCCCTAAGGGGAAATATTCCATCTTAGTTGAGTGAAGCAAATCAGAAACAGGTCCAAACGGGCAGAGATAGAGGCTAGAAAACCCTGACAGAAGCTTCAGACAAACCCAGAAAAAGTGCTGAAAAATTTGCAGAAAAATTGCAGGTTGTAGGTTCTGACCTGTTTTTAGTCTAGGTCACAGGTTTGGGGTAGAAAAGTGCGTCCTGAGGCTCAGGTCGCACTTTTTGGGCCGATAAGTGCGACCTGCAGATCTGGCTCTCTCGGCGGCAGATTTCAGAAAAATTTGTCGTCTCAGCTGCGGCTGATGTCTGTCACCTGCGCAATAAGGTCAGAAACACACAGAAGTTAAAAATTTGACTGTTTAAGGGTTTTAGGGGTGAAAATCACCATAAAAATAGGAAAAACAAAAAATGGAAGAGAAACCCTAGGGTCTGAAATAGCTAGATATGCAGGAATAGATAAAACGACAGCGGTCGCAAAAGAAAACCCATGTGGAGTCGCCAATTGTTAGTATGATTCTTTCGTCATAAAATATCACTTTAGCTACGCATAACAAATAGCCCTAACATCGATTATGGCTGCAAAATATCTTTAAGTTTGCTGCACAAATTCAGATCTTAAGCACAAAAGAAATTAAGTAGATAAAATATAACATGGCTCCATAAATCCAATGGACAAGACAAGAAGAATGTATTTAAAAGAATTTTGTATTATATTAAAGAATGGGGCACCTGAGAGGAAAACAAGAAAGGTGTCTTCCAGTTCTCCTCAGTGGGATGGGTTCTTGAAAGTCCTTAGTGTTTCAGATCTAACATTTCTCTCTCTTATGGGTGTAGAACAACAAACATAGAACTCAATGGGAGTTCACAAAACAAAATGGAAAATGGTGACCAAGAGTAGATCCAGAGTGATCTAATGCAATGAAGGTGACTAATGAATGGGGAAAACCCCCTTATTTATAACAAAATATTGGGGCGGTCTAGAACTCGGTGCATGAATAAAATATTATTAATCGAATTCTAGAAGCACCCTTTAGGAATATTTTATTATATTTGTTGGAGGGAAAAGGGTTCTTGACTTGGGTCAATTCCTTTATTTATAAATAATAAATAAATAAATGGTTTATTTATCATTTTAGGGAAGTGAATAAATAATGGTTTATTTAATTATTTATGGATGATTTAGTCAAATTTAACTAAGAATATTATTTAAATAATGATTTAAATAACTTATTCTTAGGGAATAATTAAATAAATAAGGATTTGTTTAATTAAGTTCCTTATGTTGGGTTAAATATGACCAGGAAATATAAAGAAATGAGTTATTTTATATGGTGAAAGCAATTTTACTTAGGGTAAAATTGGTCTTACATGGTGTACTTGGGTTCATCTAATAATAATAGGTTAGATGACCAAAAAATGGTGTAACACAAAGCTTGCTTAAAATAAAATTTCCCATTACCACTGATGGAACAAATTTTGCAATCAATTGCTGGATCTGAATTAATGTCTTTCCTTGATGGATTTTCAGGCTAAAATCAGATTCTGGTTAATGCTGAAGATAGGTTAAAGACTACATTTAGAAATAAATGGGGAACTTATGCCTACCGAAAACTTCCTTTCAACCTAATCAATGTGGGAGAAAATTTTCAAAGAGAAATGGACATTTCTTTCATAGGATCGATAAATAAAACTATGGTTGT